>JAHWFP010208419.1:7115-25003 GCA_023313725.1 Lithobius niger | reverse complement strand
GCATAAGCAATCTTGGTAAGAGGGTCTATCCAAATTAAAGTAAACGACCAGTTCAGAGTTAAGATTGCTGAATATGCCTAGCTTGAATAAAACGGTTACTTATTCAATTGGTGTCTTTGGTCTCTTGGTTTAATAGTGTTTATTCTCACAAGTGTATTACATCCATCTTGACATATTATGTGGTTTGAGCGATAAATAAAACCATAACACAGACTCCAGCGCAGAACTACACATCTGCAGAAGGACAAGACGCCTCGACTCAACCAGAAGACGGGGTAGTCTTACCATGTTTCGTCAACAAGATGTCAACAGCTATGGCATCTTTTAACATAGAACCCTCGCCACTGGAAGATAACACAAATCTGAACTAGTGGATTGATGAGATGAATCTGTTCATGACAGGCAAAGAATTTTCACCGCCTGACCTACACAACATTCTTGCGGGATATCTGCGATAAAAATACCGTAACTGGTGGCAGGGCATGCCAGACCGTCCGAGCACGTGGGAGGACAAATAAGCAATGCTGAGGAGAACCTTCCGATGGCCTCTCACCAACAACCACCGGATGGCAATCATCATAAACCCACGCCAGCAACACCTTGAACCTCCCGCTGAATTTGTATTTAAGATTCTAAAGCACATCAAGAAGCTAACCTACACCACGCCAGAAGACAAACAAGTGGAGCTTATCGTCGCCCAGATGTCCGGACAAATTCGCAACAACCTGGGAATATGTGATTTCAAGTCCCCAAGAGAACTGCTGAAGAGAATTGACACCCTCCCGCATTTCATGCGCTTCCCAGAGGGCAATCCCAACCACAACGGCAGAGAGAAAACCTCAGCACAGCGACAAACCAACCAAGGATGTGTCTCAAAGCAAGAGAAGAGCAACGGCCAACCGCAAGAGCAGAAGAGTTCAACACCAACTTCACCCCCAACGTCGACGTCGAACAGCTCTATGACGTCAACGCCAAGCAACCAGACAGCGCAACCAGTAATGGCAGAGGAAACCAAGGAAGACGGTCCACGGTACCAAAACAACCAATGCCATGGCACAGTTCAGTTGAATGCTATACCTGCAAGAAGATTGGCCATATCTCGAGGTTCTGCGACAACCCTAGACCTCCTCAGGACCAGTCAGGGTCAGACCAAATGTACCTGTGTCCGCCACGGACAATGTTATCCATTCACACCATTGCTTATGGCAGGGGATTCGTCAGTGGGCTAGACTTCGGCTGTGAAGGCTGCGCAGCCATCAGGTCAGCATGACTCTACTACCTCCTCCCAGGGACGGAGGAGTTAATGCAACCATACAGCGGGCTACCAGCAACTCTCGCTGATGGCACAGAGGAGACTCCTCCAAGGGGCCAAATCAAGATTCCAATCATCTCCCAGGGGAGACATGAAACCATCTTGTTTTCCATCTATGACAACTTGGCCATGGATTGTATTCTGGGACGGTCGTTCCACATACAGACGAGATTGCACATCGACTATGCCAGTCGTGTGGGAAACTTTGAGGGCAACGTCCTCAACACCTTTTCCCTGACAGCACATGCCGCCAACGAAGAACTCCATGTGTGGTTCATCCATGGAGATGAGGGAGACACCAAATTCAACCAGATGACGGAAGCCAGTTTGCCGAATTCGAGGCGCTTCTTGGCGATTATAAGGACGTCTTTCCAGAAAAGCCGGGACGGATAAAGGACTATGAGTACCACATCACCTTTCATTCTAATGTCAGCCCAGTATCCCAAAGAGCATACCACGTGGTGCCAGACATTAAACGAGAAGTAGGGAAGATGATTGATGAGCTGGGAGCAAGCGGAAGAACTGAAAAAACCACTAGCGAGTGGGGCTCACCATTCTTCTTGAAACGTAAAAAATGTAGTGGTTTCAGACCAGTTCTGGACTACCGTGAGCTAAACAAGAACATCAAGGTAGACAAGTACCTGATGCTCAGAACCGATGAGGTATTTCATTTCTTGACCGGAGCATGCTACATCTCGCTCCTGGATGGTGAACAAAGCTTTCACCAGATTCCTCTTGACGAAGCCAGTCAAGTTTACACCGCGTTTATCTCACACAAAGGGACGTATAAGTGGAAGGTTCTTCCATTTGAACTGAAGACGGCGAGCCAGGCGTTTCAGCGTGTTTTGATGGGGATCCTAAGGAACCTGATCAATACTGTTTGCGTCCTGTACATTGATGATATCATTATCGCCACCAGAACACGGCAAGAACACTGCTGGGCGCTACGAGAGATTTTCAAGAAGCTCCAGAAAGCAGCTGAAGTGCAAAAGTGCCACTTCGTCGTCCCTGAAAAATCAAGATTCTAGGTCTTAGAGTAACATCTAATGGGATACAGCTGTCGAGAGGCCACGTCGCCGCCATCCGGAACTACCCGACTCCCGAAGGTGCAGCAGTACCTGGGGCTCTGCAACTTTTACAGAAAGTTCTTGAGGGAATTTGAAGAGACGGTGAAACCGCTCTACGAGCTAACCAGGAAGGACACTCCCTTCCGGTGGAAGCAGGAACATCAGCGCTCTTTCGAAGCATTGAAGGAAAAACTGCTCTCACCTGGAATTCTCTCGCTCCCTGATTTCAATCAGCCTTTCCGCATCGAATCGGACACGTCCATCGAGGGTGTTGGAGTGGTCCTGACGCAACAGATCAACGGAGAGACCAAGACCATCGAGTTCTTTAGCAGAACACTATGGGACAGGGAAAAGAAATACCACTGTTTCGAAAGCGAGGCTCTGGCAGCGGTGGAGGCCATTGAAAACTGGGACACCTACGTAGGTAACACCAAGTTCCTCCTGGTGACTGACAACGAAGCTTTGAATTGGATTCTGTCGAAGCAGCGATCCTCTGCAAGAACGGCTCGTTGGGCGATATGTCTCCAGACCTACGATTTCGACGTAGTGCACAGGCCAAGGAGGCAAAATGTAGTAGCTGCCGCCTGTCAAGAAACCCCGCACCCCCTGAACACACCGAGGAACTGGGCGATTCAACGACCACCCACATGGAAGAACACATGGAAACCCCATTGGGACACACCAATAGCATGCTCTACCTCTGTCAGCAAGCCATCGTGGACATCGCCGACAGGGGACAACTTCGTCGAGCTCAGAGCGAAGACCCCCAACATTAACAGAGACCAGCAAAGGTGGGGAACAGAGCAGAATTCAACATCGTCACTAAGATTTTGAGAGACTACATACAAGACTCTGACGGGATGTTGTATTACAAGGACCCGCTGGCACCGGAGAAAGAAGACCCGAAGCAAGCCTGGAGGATCTACGTACCAAATCCGCTGAGACGGACATTCCTCTACGATTGCCACGACCATCAAAAGGCAGGCCACTTGGAAGTCACTAAGACCATGCAGCGCCTCATAGCAATAGCGCATTGACCAGGAATGTTCATTGACTGCAAGCGCTACGTTCACTTCTGCCACAACTGCCAGCTCGCGAAGCACACTCAGAGAAAGTAAGCAGGGAAAATGCAGCCTGTTGTTCCAGACTTCAAATGCTGGGCGTAGACTTTGTCTGCCCTCTCCCTGAGACTACGCACCAACACAAGTACGTCCTTGCAATGGTGGACTACTTCTTGAAGTACTGCTGGCTGATCCAAACGAAAAATGCCAAAGCAACCACAGCAGAGAGGAAGCTCTTTTCTGAAGTCTTCAACGTGCATGGGCCACCGGAAATCGTTGTCTCAGACAATGGACCGTTATTCGTGGCAAAGATTATTTGAAATCCTTCTGAAGATCTCCGGAGTGAACCACCACAAGAAGACCACCTACCATACTCAGTCTAACTCGATGGAAACGGTGAACAGGACACTAAAAGGCTGTCTGCGGGCATTCGTCCAAAAAAACCACAGCGGTTGGGGACCAGTTCTCCCAGCTCTCCAATGGGCTATGCGGACAGCACCACATATCAGCAATGGCAAGACGCCGTATTTCCTAATGCATGGCAGGGACCCCAGACAACAACTTGCGATGCTGAGTCTACCAAGCGTCAACTACGAACTAACCATGGAAGAACATGTGGTGCAGCAGAAGGACTCCCTAGAAAAGGCGGTAGACTTGGCAGCGGCACACCTGTCAGAGGCGGCAAGGGTTATGAAGATTACTTACGACCAGAAGAGGAGGAAGACAACCTTCAAGCCGAAAGAGTTGGTGAAGCTAACAAACCATGTTCTGTCGAACGCAGACAAGGGCGTCACAAAGAAGCTTGCGCCTCTGTACATTGCTCCATACAGGGTGCTCGAGAAGAAGAGCCCAGTAACCTATAAAGTAGTCGCCATCAATGATGCCAACGACATGAGGATGGTTAAAGTGCAAGACATGGAACCATACTGGCATCCCGACATGATAGACCACCATAGGCCACCATCGCAACCCGCCCCACGAATTACCCGCCCCATTCCTCCGAGGATGAACCGTCCACTGAAAGAATCATCTGACAGCGACTCGGGAGACGAGAGGAGTTCCTCTCAAACTACTCGACAGACGAAGAAGATGCCTCCGACCCTGAGTGGCATCCAAGTAAAGACGAAAACCCTACCTCCGACTCCGATAATGACAATGAAAACTACCCAAAGAATGACCAACCGCACTGAAGCGACAGCCCGACCAGCGTCAACACGCATCCACCTGAACCCAGAGAAATCCCACAACAGTCGGAGAACAGGAGGCGGCGACAAGTACAGCCTCCACAACATCTGAACGACTACCTCTGGCTGTTTACCTCAGATACGGCACCCTACCTCAGTCTCGAAGAAGGGGACTAGGAGGATGGGATGCCCAGCTAAGCAAACTTGAGTGAAAACTTGTGACAGCCAAGACTGCGTTGGAGTCGAATCTACACCTGGGATGAAACGTTGAGCAGCATGGAATGGTGCCGTTCCCGCTTGTAACTTCGTGCAGTCGAAGTTTTTTGTTGGCCTTATGTGAATTCGGAGCAGGCGTCCTTTTCCATTACCAAGTGATTTCTACACGCCTCGCTCTTTAGGTGCCAACCTGTTGTGTGATTTCGGTCAACTGTGTACCTTCGGAATGACACGCGAGTAAGGACTTAATGGATCAAGAAGGCATCGTAGGTGAACTCTGTGTGCAGTCAAGGAATGTCTGCCGAATAGGCAAGAATGCTCTGCGGAATTATCTACGTTCGATGAACTAAGTCACACCAGCCGTGCAATGCAAGAGAGATTGAAATGAGTGACTGAAACCCTTGAACCTCCCTAATGGGGAGACCAACGAACTCTATGGATAGTTCTCTTGGGATTACATTGATTGTCGGATGCCGGGAGAAGAATGTTAACTCCTTCCTTGGTTTTTTTTTTCAATCGATATCGAAAAGTTTTATTGTACCTATCCTTTTGTAAATGCAGGACCTTCCCATCTCGTACAAGGGGGCTTTTCACTGAGGGGGGGGGGGACGTGTCAGGAGGCACTCCTTCTGCCGCCAATGCCTGACAGCGTTTCTCACCTCCCGCATCCCAATGAGCTCTGGCTGAGTGCCACTCACACCAGAGAAAGTGTTCCGAGACACGAAGGTCGCGAGCCGCTGGCCTGTCATTGCATTCTCCCATCTTAATGCAATAAACCTGATGAAGAACATATCCAGGCCTAAACACTGACTTGTCCAGGGGGGCAACCAAGGCTATCAGGGCACCCAAAGACCCTCCTGGCAACATAGATGTTTGTGTTTGCTTACGATTCTTTAAAAGAATCCATCGGGCAGCAACAAACGGTCCGAGATCGTAAGTCCATTGGTCTGAGAGTACGTATCTCGGAAGTAATGAGACATGAAGATAGAGATGCATCTCCAAGACGCAGCTTCGAGGATGTCAAAGACAGAGGCGTTACTGTTGAAGGCTCAGGACATGGGGATGGCTCTTAAGTTCGTGGGAGTCGACTCAAATGTTGTTATCATTGCAGTTGATGTCTAGAGCGTCGTAGGTGTAGATTTTAATGGTCGTAATCCAGAATGCGACATACGAGCTTAGGTTTCATCAAAGGGTTTGGTAAAGGGTAGAAAAAGCTGGGAGCGACCCTTGCTAAGGGTTTTGATTTTCTTTAGATGAAAACGAAGAGCCCGTACAGGGCAGATCTGGCGTTCAGGTTCGTCTCCAAGAATGTTGGAGAGTGCCGGGACAATGAAAAGAAGGGATCGTTCGCAAGGTTTTTGGTTCTTTGCATGAAACGAAGCTAGAGGAGTCAAAGTCACCCCCTTGAAATCTGCTAGAAAGATACAGTCGGCAGGAGCAGATGACAAGGCTTCAACTTCGCTGCAGCAAATGCTGGCCGCAAGCGTGAGAAGAAACACAGTTTTAAGAGTAGACGGCCGAGGAAGCAGGGCGAGAGTGGTTCATACGGTGTCGACATTAGAGAGTTTAAAATGATAGAAAGATCCCAATCATGGAACAGTCTACGTGTGACGGGTTGCTCGTCCATAAGATGAGAACTCCCTGCAGCCTTAAAAAGGGAATTAAGGGCAGAACGATGGACAAGGATGGTGGAACCTTTTAAACATTTCTTGAAGAGGTCGTAGAGAAAGGTTAGGTCTGAAAGAGGGGTATTGAGTGGATCGACCTGTCGTGAGACACAACAAAACAGTGGCACCAGTGACTGTCGTAAATGTTGTTGGTGAAGGACCGGACAGCTTTAGAAGTGATGTGGGGGTTTGCTCTTCAGAAACGTCTGTTGCCGTGAGGACTTTGATGATAGTAGCCACCCGTGCAACTTCAGTGACTGATGGTGAGGGTGGAACCTGGTGCCGCGGAGCTGGGAAAGCTAGTCTGGAATGTCTGGAAGACACAGAGGAAGATCGAACAGTAGTCTAGAAGCTGAGGGAACCATGTGGGAGCTAGCCAGTTTGGTGCTATCAAGAGGAACAGGCCGGGAGACAGTGAAATCTTGCGAAGGATGAAATCTTGCGAAGGACGGGGGACAGGAGCTCGCAAGGGGAGAAGAGATAGCCTTAGAGGTGGTCCCAAGAGGAGGTCAGTGCATCGACTGCCCAGGCCTGATTGTCGGGAATCGGGCTTACGAAATGGCGAAGACTGGCACTGTGCCTCGTGGCGAAGAGGTCAATCATCGGACGTCTCAGATGGTAAAAAGATATTCGCAAATGGACATCTTTAAAGTCCATTTGCCTGTGAGAAGGGAGTGGCGAAATAAATAGACATAAATCGCTTGAAATAATATTAAGAAAAATTGGAAATAAGTAAACAGCAAAAATCATACACAAGAAATAACGTAGTTCAGTAAGCCACCTTTATGCACTTACGTTTCGTCGGAGTGGCATGACCCGGATTCGAACCGGCTACCCAGTTCGCCCCCAGATCACTTGCATAGCGCCTTAATCGCTATGGCCACATCCTCCACTGGCATAAAGATAACTCATTGAACCCGTTATTAAGGTCACAACCGTAACCAGGGCTCCATCCGACCGAAATTCACTCGGCCGTAGAATGGATAAGGAAGACAAATCATACACTCAAATGGCTCAACAAAGAAGAAATAAATAGACATAAATCGCTTGAAATAATATTAAGGAAAATCTTGTGTATGATTTTCGCTGTTGGCTTATTTCCAATTTTCCTTAATAAGGGAGTGGCGAGACAGGGAGTCGGCAATCACATTCCAACTGCCAGGAATGTGATGAGGTAGAATTGTTATGCCTAGAGAAATGCAAAGGCAGAAGATTGCTGACGTCAGAGGAGGTTGTGAAATTTTGTCCCGCCCTCCTTCCATAGGTAGGCTACGGCTGTTGTCGGTGTGGACTCGAACCACTTTCCCAGAAACGAGGACTGCGAAAGTGGTGAAGGGTGTAGAGGGCTGCTCCGAGTTCCAGGACATTGATGTGGTCGAGTTCGTGGGGTAGCCAGAAGCTGGAGACTTGTTGGTGAGCAACGAGTGCTCTGCATCCCTGAAGGGAGGCACCTGTCAAAAGGTGTAGGTCTGGGAGAGGTTCGTGTAAAGCCACTGCGGACAGTCTTAAAGACCACCAAAGAAGAGTGGCGAAGGGGAATGTCTTGGTGGGTCCGTGAGAAGGGGGGACACATGGACGAGTGCGGGTCTTTGCCCCATTCGTCGATGCGAAAGTGGTGGAGGGGTCTCATCATTCAACTGCCATAGGGGACAAGATTCACTGTTGAGTCTAATTTTCCGATGATTTAAGTTGAAATCCATAATCGTGTAAAACGAAAGGTGAAAGAAGTTCCTGATCGTCGTCAGCAGGTCGGTGAATCCTTCCGGTGAGGGCATGACGGATGCCAAAGCTAGGTCAAAGAAGATGCTGAGGAAGACAAAGGACTTAGAAGAAAAACAAGGCGGGATTTTTTTTAGATTGACCCCGAAGCCTAAATGCTGGAGGAGGCGCAGGGTGAAGTCTCGCCTGTGAAGGAGCATGGAAGGATCCTGGTGCGGAAGGAGCCAGTCGTTGAGGTAAGTACTTGCTTGTATTTGGTGTTGAAGAAAGTTGCCAAAACGGGCTTGAGGACGGCTGTGAAGACCTTTGGTGTGGCGTTGAGACCGAATGGAAGGCACAGGAACTTGAAGACTGTGTTGTGGTAGATGAACCGAATGAGATGGATGCGTGAATCTCGGATGTGCAGACAAGTGTCCTTGAGACCGATAGATAGTGTTCAGTACCCTTTGCGAAGGGAGTAATGAATGGAGTAGAGGGTTTCCATCTTGAAGTGAGAATTTAGAATCCACTGATTCAGAGGCCGAAGGTTGAAAATGAGCCTACGGCCGCTGAATTTCTTCGGACAGAAGCAGATAGAACTGTAGAAGCCGGGACGAAGAGGATCGAGACATTCCCTATTGGCAGTCTTCGTGAGAAGGTCCTAGATTTCGGATGTTAGCAGATTGTAAACAAAGGGGGCGAAGGACCATGGTGGCAGGGAGACAAGTGGCAGTCATCTGGAGAATACTAGAAGAAACCCGTTTTATTATCGAAAGGTTATGCAGGTCTGAGGTCAAAGCAAGCCAGGTCAGGAGGAAGTGGCGAAGGTGACCCCCTACATGAAGGGTCGATGGGTGAACATCATTGGAAAGACCGAGAATGTTACTTGGGCCCTGGAGAGGCATAGTGGGAGCAACGGTCGTTAAAGCTTCGGCAGGGGCCAATACCTCAAAAGGGCAGAGTGTTCAAAGGAGGCAGGCTAGAGTAACTTGTATTATGATTGACATGAGAATCCAAAGGGTGCCAGCCGTCCTTGATACCGGACCACAAGGGACGAGAAGCAGTCGTATTGAAGAAACGAGACTGTTTGGGCTTAGAGGCCGTCAGTTTGCGGGCAATGTCTAGACGTGGAGCCAATTTCGGGATAAGGCCTCGGAAGGACGTATTGGATTCGTGGAGCGGTTGATTCCAAAATTCATGGCGAGTGGAATCATTGAGATTAGAGGCAGTGTCAAGGGCGACATCTCGAAGGAGAAGTAAAGAGTTGAAAAGAGCATTGGTAAGCCAGTTCATGGAGTGGAACGTGGCAAAGCAGGCCTTCCGAATGACATGACTGATAAGAAAAGCCAGACTTTTGGCCTCTAGTCGAATCGATTAAGAGGACACCTACTCGTAAAACGCATTCGCAGCAGTGTTCAGGATGTTAACTTGCCAAGCAGCATGAAGGCCTAGACGAAGGAGTCGGCCATTGGCTTTGAAGACCGACGAGGCTCCTTTTTACTTGTGAGGCTTAAATATTCGTGTAGAGTTGGGAAGGCAACGAAGATACAGAACGACTTATTTTTAACATACTAGGCTACCTAATTTAATCTATTGAAACTTACCTTCCCATGGAGCCACCATAGTCTCCACCATAACCATTGGAAGCTCCTGGTGAACCTTCCCATCTCCCTCTTTTGGCAGGTGGACCCAATGAGCTGGCACCACCTCTGTACCATGAAAACGAACCGCGTCCACCGCCGCACTCACCACTGCCACACTCACCACCAATACCACCTGAGAAACATTACAAAAAATTAATAAAGAGTACTGTTTAACTGTACTTTTTTTTACGTGAATAAATACACATACTTTTTTTCTTAAAAGAGTGAGTTTTATGCATTTTTAAGTTGTTTCTGTACAGTAGCATCGTGTTTGGTGCCATAACAGAATAAAACGGAAATAATTTAAACGTTGATAACTGATGACAGAATCACAAAATATGCCTAAAAGAAGGGGGAGGGGGGTTCGAGTTGAAAAAAAATAAATAAGGGTCAACCAAGTTACAGACCCAAACTTGATTTTTATTATGCCCTAGCATGTTTCACGTAAATCTTAACAACTAAGGGAAATAAAAGAAAACCACATATTTATTTTTCATTTTGAAATCTTATTGCAATCGCAACTGGAATCCAGCAATTCCCCAAACCCCATTATTTCCTAAACTACGTCACAAATTTTGTGAAAGTGACAATAGCTGTAACTTGCTGAACATCGCTGTGCAGCGTTAACAAATCGAAACAGCCCACTTCAACCTTCTGTGCTGTAAGGTTAACAATTTAATAGAAAGCAATGGTATGGTACTACAGGGAAGCACAAGAAGCAACTCTTGCTCTTTAAAGGCCAGGATTTCAAACAAACGGGCTGACATCACCCGTTGTCGTTAACCTCCTTTACCCAGCTCTTCTCGTAGTCATTCCTTGGCTTGGTTAGGCATGTCATCGCCACGTCTGCTAAGCTTGTGTTGTCTACACATTACACAGATATTTTTGTTTATACAGAAGTTACTTTACCACACAAAGACAACTTACTTCACCATGAAAGGAAAATATAAACACCGAATGTACAGACTCCCTCTTTTTACACATATAATCTTTAGACCATAGCCTACTGTTGGCTTAGATTTGAGGATGGATGCCTTGTAAAATAAAAGCAAGCAGACAACCGGAGCTTTCCTCATTACATGCAAAGAATATTTACCTGGTTTTCGTTACAATACTCGACCAGGATCTTCATCAGAAAGACAAGATGATGTGCCGCCAACAGCAAAGTAAAATTAGGAAACTAAATTTTACGTTAATTTTAGCATCTGACGAAGTGCCTGACTTAGCGACACGACAGTTAAATGAAAACTTTCTGCATAAACGAAGGAAACTCCAGTCGTTCACCTGTTTTTTATTTCACACATACAGGTGGACTTACAAATGACAAATAACAAAACTCACCTCCTCGCGATCCTCCCATGCCTCCACATCTCATTGGTCCACCGCGACTCATCCGCCACGATCCACTATGCTCTAATCCTCCATGGCTGCTGCTTCGCCCACCACCATCAGGCTCTCCACGTCCCATTGGACCACCAGTGCCACGTTCAAATTTCCCTCGGCCACCACCTCTGCTAAAGCCACTTCCACTGAAAAAGCAGAAGACATGGTAGAAATATGTAAACTACTCCCTTAAAAGCAGGCCATAAGAATCACATTTCGAGGCTACTAAAAATATTTCTCCGATTCCTCTTCTCAGACTCAGTTTTCCCAAGCTGCATAAAAATAAAAATGACTCGCAACAATATCAGCTTTTAAAGAATTGCAGTAAAGAATTGTGTAGTTTTTACAATTTACAACAATTTTTAGACGTGGACTATCATAAACAGCAGCCTACAACAAACATTTTGGCAAAAGTCCAAAAAATTGTATTTATGGCTCGAAATGAGTGGTATATATCACATCACAATAAGAGTCACAAGTTCACTCTTTAGGGATGCAAAATGAAAGCAGCGTTGCAGTTCAGCGACACAACTGTCATAAACAACAAAGACACTGTACCATGTGCCAGGCACGTTCATGTTCACTAACCCTCTCGAATGTCAATCCAGTAGCAGTCACCACTTTGCCAGTAGACCTAAGACAGCATTCGTCATTTCACAACTTCTACTCGCCACACACCAAATACATCTTGCACAGTTTTTCTAATTTATGTATTTACGCAATTAAAAATTTTCTTTTAACTACAGTCTTATTTTAGAAATGGCCATTGTGTAGCCCTCATAAATCTGATCATACGCCACAAACCATTTTGTCTCAAGCTTACACGGTTCCAGTTCCAGATCTATGCCTATTTGCGTGCCATTCTGTCTTGATAGTCACCGTAAAATTGCTAAATGGTGAGTGGTAACCGACACTGGAGAAATGCTGACAAGTAGATGCTAATCCCTCCCTTTTAGGCAGACCGTAACGATGATGCTAATTACTGTGGAATAATAACGGCACAAATCGCTGTAAATAATATTAGGGAAAATTGGGTATAATTTTCACTGATGGCTTATTTGCAATTTTCCATTATTACTGCGGAACACTAAATGAATATTACCTCCTAGAGAATGAAAATCCTCCATAGTTCGCTGACTTCCACACTAAAGAAAGTTCCCGGTTTTCGTCCGTTCCCTGTTGGAATATGCAAGCCCTGTTTGGTCTCCCTATCTACTTAAGGATATTGACCACTTGGAAAAAGTTCAGCGACGTTTTACGAAGTCCCTACAAGGCATGCGGGAGTTACCGTACTGTGAACGTCTTAAAAATCGTTGCCTCGATTCTTTGGAACTTCGTCGACTGAAGACGGATCTTGCCTTAGTGTATAACATCCTCCATGGTAACTTATCGGTTGACCTACCTTTGTTTGAAATTAGTCCAATAACCTGGAAAGGGGCCACAAATTCAAACAAACTCATGCTCCCAAAAAGCGAGACTAAACTGTAGACAAAATTTCTTTGCTGTAAGAGTTATCCCAGCATGGAATTCACTGACTGACGAGACGGTTTCAGCCTCCACCGTTAACACTTTCAAGCGGTTGTTAAATTTGTCCAACTTAACCGAGTTCTTGAAGCGGCCAGAATATTACATAGCAAGCTAAGTTTTTTTTTGTTGGGTTAAAGTTTTTAATTTAGTTTTGATCATATTGGATCAGTGAACTTTTTTTATTGGCTTTGGGTTAAACTGTCCTGCCGTGTTTTTTATTATTATTATTATACATATTTTTAAAATTGTATATAGCTTTAATTTTACTTTTCATCTCTGTTTTTAACTTTCACTACAACTTTTTCATGCATTTCATTGTTTTACTATACGACTTCCAGGCTGGATGTTAGCGACCTTCCAGGGTCCTTTCCTGACCTGCGTGCAATTGCACCAAACTTTCTATTATTATTATAAAGAAAGATCCCTATCTTGCTAATTTTTGACTGCAGCCTACAGTCTTCTTCAGGCGTTTCAAAGGTAAGTCTTTCTTCTGATTACATGTTTCATTGTCAACACAATCACCATCCGAGTTTGAAATCGCTGCTTCACGTAGCCTCCCAAATTTAGAGTGCCCTTCGTCACTGCCTAGACTCATGTCTTCAGTAAGCCGTTCCCCTTCTTTCAGCTTCCATTTTGCATCTAGTTGTTTTCACAGATTGACTCCAATTAGGTTAGTCATTTGAGAGGAGGAATAGTCTTGTATATTCATCAGTGGAATGTTTCTCGTTTCATGGCACTTCATTGCAATGTATTCTTGGCTTCTCAGATGTCTGTCCCACCTAGAATTTGAACGAAACAGCGTCTCTGCTCTATTCCACATCATTTCATGCTGCTTATCCATACAATGGACTGCTATGCTGTTATTTGCCTTAATGAATAATGCAATGGAGTAAAAAGCTCGGTAATAGATTATGTGAAGGCAAACCAATCAGTGCTACATAAAAATACAAACAACGTTATCAATTATCAATTTTCGTCTTCAGGTTAGCAATGTTACGATGTTACAGCGAGAAGAATAGCTATAAAGTCCAAGTATCTAAGGACTGTATAGTTGCACGCCTCACCGAGCCGGAAGGACAGCAAGCGTGAACGAAGTTCTTTAAGGCAGTATGCGGAAGCCGAAAGCCACTCTGGTAGCCTTAGCCCAGCAGGGGGAACAAGGCAAATCCCCCTCCGTAGTTTTAATGTTAGGGTGAAGTCCATGAAAAACAGGCAGAAAGGACCGAGCATTATCATACTGCCAGACAGAGTAATTTGACAGGTTGGAAAATAAAGGATTGCCTTTTGTTTGTTGCCAAATATCACGAAGAGGAGCCTCAGAGGAAACGGAGGCAGCTGCAGTGTTAGTATGATGAACGGGGGCGGAGGATGGTGACCCCGAAGTTGTGACAGCTGGGACGGAAGACATGCTGTTTAGTTGAGAAAGCAAGGATGGATCTTGTGAAAGAGCAGCGGCGGCACTGAGGAAGAGATGGTGTCGAAGGTAATGAAGAACCTTGGTCTGTTAACTCGGGCGGTGGTAGTGGAGGTGTAAAATGTATGGCAGCTGTTGCGGATGAATCGTCAAATGGTGACGAAAGCGGAGATGGAACAGCTTGGTGGATGGTTCTTGGAGAGCACAGGGAACCGTCATCGGTAGAGGATTGAGGTGATAGTGGAGCACTAACTGTAGAAGGAGCATTGTGAGGACGTTTGGTATGTGACCGGGCACAGTAGTATGCCCGCCACGGAGGTGAGGAAGGGATGGGGGATACCCAGTTGTAGTGAGCTTTCAATAATGCGTAATTTAAACGCTGCGAGTCGAATTTTCTGTTAACAATTTCTAACTCATTGGTGAGTGCTTCGTTTGCAGCTCGGAGGACGGAGTTGTCGGCGCAAAGCGTGTCAGCATCGGCGGCTGATTGACGGAGAACCGGTAGGTCTGCTAGACAAATCCGGAGGGTAGTGTATTCGTGGACAAATTGTTCTGTAAATTTAAGGATAAAATCAATGTTGAAGGCAAGGTTTTCTTCTTCTCTAGCTGAGAGGTGGAGACCTCTAGTTAATGCTTCCCGCAAAACTGAGCTAGATGGGAAAGGTGCTAGCGGAGGTGCCGAGGTAGGTTCTGGATGAAGAAGTACCGGAGGAGGAGGCCGGATAGTGATAGGAGGCTGTAGAGAAGTGGTCGCGCTAACTGACTGGTTTTTCCCGAGAACAGGTAATTGTGTGGTACGATGCGGAGGTGGCGCAAAACGTTGGCGGGCTTGTTTTATGCGGACTGAAGGACCAGTTGGGATGCTAGATTTTTTTAACGAAACGGTTTTGGCAGGTTTATATCCCGAGGTACCTGGAACAGCAGGGATGGCGTCGGTGGAGGATAAGTTTGCCTGAGTAGGTAAATGTCGGGATCCTTGATTCTTAAGGCAAGGGATGAGTGTCGCCTGAACCGGAGGCTAGGTAGGCAAAGAGTAACTCGAAACAGCAGATGGAACGGAAGAGCGTTCATGGCTGCGTCGTTTTGTCGTGGCTGCGGAGGCAGAGTTTATGCTTGGTCTGTCCGTTGCTTGGCCGGGACGCTTCTGTGAAGAGGAAGGCGAGATTTTGCGTAAAGAAGCCGATTTTGGGACGGAAGAATCGGAAAGATCTGTCACCGGTAAAGTGGAGGTTGCTGCCTTCTGTCGCCGGACTCGGTCTGCACGTTGTTTAGAGAGGTGGTGGTGTTTGCGGATTACTATCCATCGTTGTGGAGATATTTCGATGCAAATCCTGCATTTCTTTAGAAGGCCGTTGCACGAGCGGTGACACTGGCAACACGGGTGTGGATCTGTTCTTACTTTTGTAGATAATTTCGAGAATCCTGGGCACTTGCAAGGCATAGGCGAAGGAACGTTAGCTTTGTCGGGCCGAACTGTAGGCGATTGTGGCGGAGTTCGTTGTGATCCGTCGGAGTATGATAAGTCTGCCATTGCAGAGACAGTATAGTTGTGAGAATGACAGTTGAGTGAAGCAGTGGTTTGAATATCTTTGGCGGGACAATCCGTAGCATGGCACGCCAACTGGTGGCGGAAGGACGAACGTGAGTCATCATATAGACGGGATTCAGTATGTAATCCTCCGCAGGCGGAGGGCAGACTGAGACAATTAGTATTACTGGTTGTAGTTGTATGTATAAGACTGTGGGGACCGTAGGTAAGGTGCCTCGACTCGTCAGGAAGGTAAGTTGTTGTGTTGTCCATTGTCGCTTTTATTCATGGAAAATATTTATTAAATTTTATCTCTTTCTTGTTCTTTTTTTTTTTTGGAGAAGGTAGGTAAGCATCATATGAAGTAGAACATGATTGATCACTCTCCAATGCGGAGAGACGGCAATGACTGGATGTGGAAGGAAGAACGGCCTCCGTGATATGATGGCCACTACCTCAGTAGCTGCTAGAGGAGAGATTATATAAGTAGGAACGCTCCGCGTTCTAAAAGGCTGAGGGTAAAGTCAGTGGAGAGATGGCTTTTGCACAGGAAGACATTGCAACATTGCTGGACGGTAGGCAGAAGGTAGATGCGGTGGAGGAAGGTTGAACCGGGAGCGGTATAATACCTTGAATGACAGCTGGGATGTGTCGTAGAGTCGGAGGAGATCTAGGTGAAAGAGGGAGGAAGCCTGGCTATAAAGGTTCAAGGATGGTATAATGTACATCATAGAGTTATTCCTCCTTGCATAATAAGTTAAGAGCGGAGGCGGAGGTATGAAGTGATACTGATGGTTGGTTGGAGGGAACGTCCTCCATAGAGAGGGACCTGCGGAAGGTCGGAAAAGAGAGCGGAAGGCGAAGGTAACCTGGTGGTGAGAAGGAAGGAGAGTCCTGCATTTCCAATCCTAAGGGAACGTGGACGACTGGTGATGGTAAAATAGGAGGAGGAAAACCAAATGTTCCCGTGTAGGGTCCTGCGGCAGAAGGTTGTTCTGAAAAGGAAGTAGTGAAGGGTCCTCCGAATTTCCGAAATGCTTCCCTCTCATTGGCGGAAGGGAAATGTGAAATAAGATGAGGAAAGGTTGCGGAAGGTGGTTGGCGAGGTAAACGTAACAGGAAGGGCTGTCGTGAAGGAAGGCGACCACATCGCCGAACAGGAGCCTGGGAGAGGCGAACATGACGAGAGATACCCTCCTGCGGAGGAAGAGACGACACATGTTGGAGGGGCGCCGCTGACAGTGGTGAAACGTACGTCATAGTAGTGGTAGTGGAAACTTGCCTTGAAACGGGATTACCGGAGGCGGAGGCATCTTTGCGAAAAAACGGGTCCAAAGTGGACACGGAGGGAATCAACCCTTCCGATGATGTAGGAGGAGGAGGATCGAATGACTCCCATGAGGAGGTGGCCTGCATCAAAGGTACGGAGGAATTCATAGTCCTCGAATTCCTGGGGCGACAGAGGATCCGTTAACGGCAATGCCTTCCGCGGAGCGGAAGGTATGCGGAGGCAATTGGTAGGCGGTAATGCTTTCCGCCGAAACGGAAGGTATGCGGAAGCGGTTGGTAGGCAACGATACCCTCCGCGGAGGCGGACGGTATGCGGAGGCGGAGGTATAGCGGAAGATCTGAGGGGAAGCTCTTGAGCGACCACTCGTAATGATCGCCCTAGGATAAATGATGTAGACTGCCGCTGCGCAAGGGCTTGTATAAGCAGCCTCGCACATGCGCAGTACAGGTACAAGCCCGGCAGGGAAGACCACTTTCGAGTTTCTAGGGGAATAAAGCTCAAAAGGGGGAAACTGCTAATTATAAATCAAGTAATGTATATTTTCGTCAGCTATAAAAACTCACTTAACACGTAATGCCCTTGTAATGGTAATATACTTGCATAAATTAATATTCATATAAAATATTACATAAAAGATATCAAGCTGCATTTGGTATGCAAGGCATTCGTAAATGTTATTTTAAATCAAATCAGCGCATAAAATAGCACAATATTTATTAAAGTATAAACAGGAAACTGAAAGACGAAAATACATATGGAGAAGCCCAGTTCAGACGTAGCGTCGCCAACAAAAGGTTAAGCAATTAGGATTTGAGGTCAACACGAAGATAGGGGAATGAGTTTTGTACCGTTTTGTCAACATACCACTTTAGATAATTACAGGATTAGTAAAGTGAG
>JAHWFP010208385.1:0-37089 GCA_023313725.1 Lithobius niger | reverse complement strand
GGTGCACCTCTGGTTGAGTCACAATGATTAATTTCGATCGATCGCCTAGAACAAACTTAATTGAAACAAACCAGGTTCAGGCTTTCGTTTACAAACCATACGTTAACCTTCTCGGTCTTGGCTCTGCATATCCTCAAAATCCAACGTATGTCGGTATGACAAAACCACATGTCACCACTTCAACTCTGACTACACGACGTATTTGTAAGGTTTGTCGTTAGGCTGTATAGTTTAGCGCTTCCTCGAATAAGCTAGCACTTGTGAGCTTTATATACTTAATAATAGAGACCACCTTCGAATATTCAGGGAGACTGCCTGCACTGTAAATGTCAAATCAAACTGTAATATCGAAATAATTACTATTAGTATCAGTAAATAGTGAGGAAAAATGCAGTTTCAGTACTTTGTTGGGAGCCAGCTGCTTGTAAACAGAGTACACCTGCAAATAGCCAATAGCTTATAGGTACAGTACCTGTAAATAGCCAGTTGTTTGCAGGTATTGTACCTGTAAATACCCACTTCCTTTAACAAATACAAGATTCAAATGAGTACATGAGTCATACTCACTGGAAAAAAAAACCGCACAACCAAAAGGACAAGTTTTAAACGGTAGAAAAACGTGCACATTTTCGGTGGACACTGGCTGCCACCTTCATCAGGCTGAAGACAATGAATCCTGCTTCACTACATATCTATAAACTACAAACCATCAACGATCACTTTTTGAAAATTCAAAAAACGATCGTTTGTAAATATGTGGTGAAGCAGGACTCGGTGTCTTCAGCCTGATGAAGATGGCAGGCAGTGTCCACCGAAAATGTGCTCGTTTTTCTGCCGTTTAAAACTTGTCTTTTGGTTGTGCGTTTTTTCAGTGAATATGACTATACTTCTAACAAAAGTTACTTAGCTGAAAAATCGGTATTTTTTACTGTGATTCCGTGATTCTGTGTATTTATAATTAAAAAAAAATAGTCGAAGTAAAGTCCTTTTCAACTGCTAAGGTTATCTCGGGATGAAGAGGGACAATTTTGCTAGGAAATACTAAGAATCATTTACATGCCGCAGTTGACATGAGTATGAATACATTAAACCAGTAATGTCTGTTCGTGTGGCATGGACGAAATGTGCACTTTTACAGACTGGGTTGGGTTTGTTATTGACCACCACAATTTATACATTTTTGTAAAATGTCTTTAAAATTTTCATTTGGCTGTCTATGAACATAAATCCTTTGACTTCAGAAACTGTAATGGGAACTAAATGATTGGGAAACGATTATAATTTAGAATGGTGTAGACAGACTGCCCCCCCCCCCACTTTCTTTTTTAATGCTTTTCATATTAGTCCTGAAGCGAGTGAAAAGGCGACGTAGCCATCACGGCAAGAGTCTTTAACTAAACCTCCGTACCGTTGTATAGAGCGTTGTCAAACCCTTGCAAATGTTGCTTGTTTGTGCATATTACGCATTTTGAGTTTTATTAATTAAATACAGATGCAAACCTATTTATGTCGCCTTTTGGACTTATATGTCAAATGCCTGAGCGGGGAATCGAACCCAGTCTGCCTCAGCGGTAGGACCTTGGCCTTTGATTTCAAAGGTCCTGGGTTCGATTCCCCGCTCAGGCAGTCTGACATATAAGTCCAAAAGGCAACGTAAATAGGTTTGCATCTGTATTTAGTTATTCGTGTGAGCCTATGGCTTTCCCGTCTTTAAATTGAGTTTTGTTATTCGAGGTTTCAGATCCATAAAAGTGGCTTTAATTCACAACAAAGTCGTGTTTGCTTTTTTAAATCGACTTTAGAAACTCTTGAAATTGGAGCGCTTTTAAATGTTATTAACTACTATCAAGTTTAATTGGATGACGTGTGTTTGTAGGTTGCGATGATGCACCTCTCGCGATATGCCCTTTTCCCTTCTCTGAAATATTGATCGAGAAAGACGAGTGCGCAGCGCAGCAACTGAGTTAGAAATGGGATCGTTGGATTAGCTCTTGGCCTGTTCCCTAGCCAGGTCTTAGATTGCATATTGGCTGCCTGGCATGGAGTTACGTGCTCTTGAAAGACGGACGAGTGCGATTTGAGTAGTTGAATCAAGAAATACGTAGGATGGGGTGAAAGGGGGGCGGGGGAGATGTATTTTCGTTTCCTTTTTTGGTTCTTTCACACGAAATAAGGAAGCTGTTTCTAAATTAGGACCATCATTTATACTTTTTTTTTACCCATCTCTCTTCTTCGCACGACATGCCTAAACCATTAACAGGCTCCGTTTTCACATTTGTTGACTCCCCCCCTACCCTCCAAAAAAAAAAATTCTCTCTATCGCCCATACAGGCTGACAGTATGATTTTCTGTAGCCAGATTAAACCAACTGAAAGTCCTCTCAAATTGACATTTTCCTAATTGCTCAAAAAAAGCACCACAAAAAGCTAAGGTCTCAAAACGTTCATAGAGGAATCGTCCGTGGCGGCGAAGTCCCCTAGGATGTTCTACACTTCCTAGGACGTTGCTCTACCAAAAGTGTGCATTGAAGCTTGGTTTTTCGATCAACGTCTTTTGGGTGACCAAAAGACGCTGATCAAAAAACTATGATTGAAAGGTAGAAGTCATTCCTGTGTTTTCCGAAAGCCACAACAACTAACAATTCGTCGGGCAGATGACCGGAAGTGGTTAACGCTCGCTAAAGCCCTTTTTTTGAAAAACAAACTAGCAACAATGCTTTAACAGTGTGCCGTGATACGATGTTCCAAGCGGTGTGTTGTAGAATAATTTCGTTGTTAACTGACGGCAATGTCTCATTTCCATTGTTCGTGGAAGGGGAAATTGTGGATCAACCAACAGTCCGTTCCACCAGGCGATGATGCTTTAACAATATGCTTTCAATGGCCGTAACACGTGAGGTAAATGTTGCTAAGTTTGGTTGTAGTCTGACGGGGCAATATCTTATTTCCCTTGTTCTCTGAAGGGGCACTTCGGATTGTTTGGAATTGAACAACAATGCCGACGATAGAGCTGTTGCAGTTCTTAAGAAAGTAGTGTTGGAAATTTAGAATGTAATGTTGCTGGAAAATCCGAAGTAGCGATCCAAAGTAGCACATCTATATGTATAAAACGGTTAAAACCCTTACTCTGAATTTTACTTCGTTCAGTGGAAAGGAGTAAGAATAATTAAATGAGCGATTTCGTCAGTCTTGGTGCACTTCTTGGTGCACATGTTGTGTGTATTCGCTGCCGTGCCTAGCAAAGCAAACTTTTCTCAAAATTTGTTAATTGCTGATGGGTAAAATGCAAGCCTTGGGTATTTTTTCTGCTTCGGAATGTAACTCGGTGTTGAGAACATTTTTGTCGATAAAAATCTACCCTGCATGACTTTACTACTGATAACCTTGTTGACATTGGTGTCATTCCAGAAAAACTCGACGTTGTTTTAACACTGGTTGGGTGGGGGAGGTGGAAGTCGGAGGATCACGGTACGTAAACTGGTTGCATGCCTAGAAGGGTTGTTGGAGAAGGAAAAGTTTTAAACGGAATGAAGGAATTTAAAATATTCAGTGGAACTGAGCCTCCCCATCCCCCCCCTCCTGCCTTACTCCACCTCCTTTGACTCGCATCCGAAACCCAACTTGCCGCACGTGCCAAACATCTACTAAAATTAAGTTCCTTAAAAAAACAAAAAAATACAACCGGGCGTAAGCAGTCCTGATTCTGTTCTTAAAAGTTGATGGACCATTAACTGAGGAAATTCAACACTACAGGCAACCAAACAGTAAGTTTGTGTCGGGATGGTACAAACCCTTCACAGAATTGCAACACCTACTTATGTTATGGAAATAGGAAGTTGTAGATAGATCTGGGCCAACAATATCATCGAATCGCATCTCCAAAATATCTCCTTATTTAAATCCACAATTCCAAATTTTTCTCCTTGATGGAAAAATAATTTTTCTAGTGGAATGTCATTACTCAGTACTGGCTTTGATTTCACGAATTCAGTATTTATCGTATTGATACTTAACATGTGGCTTAAAAATACCCTTCACGTTGGCCGATCATGCTTCATGTTCAATTAAATCTGTATTTAAAACAAGTGAACGGCTCTAAATTTGAATTCTTATTTTACGGAAATTTGGGTTTTTCGTAGCGTGTAAAGGAGTTCGAAGGATCACCATGTTTATAACAATGGCACCGCTGCATTCCACACTTGATTCATAGCGCTTCTGCTAAGTATGTTGAGACGAAATTTACAAACCTCACAAAATTATAATTAGTACAAAAGCATATGCTGTTAAAATATAACTAGAATGGCCATTGAAACGTATTTTCAATCAAATCGATACTTATGGCGCAAGACCTCGTCATGTTAGTAGTTAGACTAAACAGACAAAGCGCCAGTATAGTATGTAGTGAAGAGTAATTTAGGGGAACGGTTTGCTGGGGAAAGGGAAAGGGTTTGTTGGGGAAAGAGGGTGGAGGAAGGGGAAAGGGTTGGGAGAAGAGGAAGAAGGAAAAGAGGGTAGGGAAAGGGGTGGAAGAAGGAGTAAGGGTAGGGGAAGGGGTGAATGAAGGGCAAAGAGGTGGGGGAAGTGAAAACTGTTTAGGAAGGGGTAAAAGGTTTGTTTCTGAAGGGGAAAGGGGTTGTGGGGGAAAGAGGAAAGGGTGTGTCAGGGAAAGAATAAGGAAGAGGAAAAAGGGAAAGGGATTTGTTGGGGGAAGGGGAAAAGTTTGTTGGGGAAAGGGAAAGGTTTTGGAGCAAAGGGGAGGGGAAGGGAAGCAGAAAGGAATGGGTTTGTTGTGGGGAGAGTAAAGGAGAAAAAGGAGAGGGGAAGGGATTGTTGGGGAAAGGATTTGTTGAGCTTAGATGCTTATTCATGCAATTTTAAGTTTAAAACGTCTTTAAGTATCAAACACTGCTTACACATTTATTGAATATAAAAAATCCACAATAGTACCAAGACTTGCATTAGGGGAGCCTCCAAGGTAATTATACGTACTTTGCACTCACAACCCAATGTCTGAAGTAATAATCGGTGAGATTAGCTTGGTTACTAATGTAGCAACTTGGTGGCAGCCGTTTTTTTCTGATATCCACAAAAGTAGAAAACGGGAAAAATTGAAGGCTCCACAAGGCCAAATAGGCACAATGGCACATGCTTCAAACAGAAAAGTGTAGGTTTTGGAATGCCAACAATGCTGCATTTTACTGAAGCCACGTCTTACTGGACAAACAATGATAGTTCCGTCGATCATAGGAGGAAGTGGTTGGCGCCATGTCCTCGCGGATGGGTGCACGTCAAATCGTAAAGAAGCAGAAAGTGGTATTATTGGTTGACATTGTCCTTGTTGGTGAGGAAGACATGTCTACAATCTTCACTGCTTCGCTAGTGATATGGTTGCATCTTTCATGGCTTGCATTACTCGAACTGAAAGCGTAACTTCTGAATCTTCCTTATTTTGAGCCCTAAATTCTTGCATCGTAGTTCGGACTGAATTTAAAACAAAATGGGTCGTCAACGCAGGGAAGGTAGAAATTGTAATAGTGCTTTCTGGGGCCTCGTTCAAACTTGAATCTTTATGTACTATCTGCGCTGCATTGTGAAGGTAGTCCGATGGGCTTAAACTAAACCCTCTGAAAAGATTCTCTATGAAACTCTGGGACGCAGAACGTTTTCGCTGGTCTTCTCGCTGATTAGATTTTTTCCATTTCTTTTCAATATTTTGGATTTTCGTTTTAGAATGAAGTAAATAAATCTTACATGGTCGCTGAGGAAAATCACACGTGCAATACTGCCTACCCGCTAAATGGCGATCTCCGGCTATCTTGTCGTGACCACATTCAGTGCTTTCCAGGTCCGAAATCCTACTAACCCTAACCTAAGCCTTAAATTCTTGAGCGAAAGCACACATGACCTTCTCGGTCATGTGCCCAAAAATGAAAGGTATGAGATACAGTACATTGTTGGTCTGCCATCAATGGCGGAGAACCTATTCAAGCACCTCATTCTTTGATTAGTGGAAAAATAAGGATTATTTAAACAAAATTAGCTATGTTTAAAGGTAATATTTTGAGGAAAGTGAAACTGTTGCCTTCGTAACCTTAGAAGGAGTAGGACCAATTTAAAGCAGCACATCGCAAGCTTTATGAGGAGTTCTCAGGAACTCTGAAGAAATGTAGTAGCAGCCAAGGGGTCAGAGTTCTGGCCTCCAAACCATGTAGATGCCAGTTTTAATCTCACCATTGATCGATGTACCTATTGGATTTCAAATAAAAAGTTTCCAGGCAGAGAATCGGTCTTTAATCGATTCTCTGCTCTTTCTTAGGCTAAAAATCTCACAGAACCTAATGGATCATAAATCATTCCTTATAACCCATTTGGCTGCCGGACACGATCTAATGGGACGCTTAATTCCTAAATACGTTTTCCAGGATGGTTAAACTGCCCTAAGACAATTCTTCAGGCCAAACCATGGTGTTGAGTGTGGGAAGGCAAGTATGCACACTCCCATTGGTATCACATTACGACTAAATCAGTCAGGCTCTTTACGCAAATGTCTTGTGCTTAACATTGCCTAAGATTGGTTTTAAAAACCGACAATTGTTGGGAGGCAGTCCTTTCAATGTATTCCTAGTCAATTTAATAGATGTAATGGGAGTGTTGACTGTTAGCCACCTTCTAAACAATGGCAGAAAGTTTTAAAATTGGAAAAAGATGACAGTTCAAAACAGACCAACCGTGCATGTTTCATTAAAATCTGATATCATTTCTACAAAAAAAAAAACAGATGGGTCAGCGAAAGTCTAGATAACAAGCAGTCCCATGTTAACATCGAGTTTCCATGGAGGGCGAAGTGTAATTTTGACCTCACCTCTGAAAAATAGTGGGTAGTATTTTTTTTTTGCTCAACACGTAACCTATACGACGTTTATTCGAAAGTGACCTTTGTTTTAATCCTTTACCACAGATTCACAATAAAAAATTCGTCTTGCGTCTAACGCAAGCTGACTGAAGGCCATGCGCGCTGTTCTGAGCTGGCAGCTAAAAATTAAGTTGCCTATAGTAACAAGCAGTCACCCATGGCATGCAACTTTGAGTAGTGTGAAATGGTGAGCGTGCGCCCAGCTCAAGACTAATTTAGCAGTGTGAAATATGTATTGAGGCAATTCCCATTGGTATATTAGTCGGTTGCGGGATTTGAACCGTTAGTTCCGTGGTTTGCAGACAGATATGTGAAGACTTAGACGGAGATACGACTGTGCTTAATTCTTGATCTGTCCACCCGTGATACTTACAAAGCTGGGGAAACACGTTGGGACTATTTATTATCCCCCTCCACCCTCCAGAGAACCCATTTCATGAAATCTGCTGTTTTATTCGTGGGGTGGTGTAGTCGTGTTGCTACTGTGGACATAAAAAGGCTACTTAACTGTTGGTAAAGAATGACCGGTGCTCAAGAACGACTCATGTTCAGGAACAACTGTAACTATGAACCATTTTTGAAAAATCGACTAATACTACAGACACCCTAGCCCAGTACCTAGCCTAAACCACACCCAAGTCCAGACATTGATAGCAAAGATTCCTCTTGGTGATATGTTGGGGGATATTACTAGAGTGGAAGAGAGCATCCCTAAGACCGGTTAGGACACCTGCTTAAAAAATGGAGCCACCATTTTGGAAAATAACATGGTAGCCTTCAAACTCAGAACGAGAGCAATATTGAAGCTAAATCGACCAATTTTAAAAAAAGATTCTGCAGTCATGTGTATAGAATAGCACACTTAAAATCGCTAAACGTCATTGCACCGGAGGTTAGTTAAAACCCAAGATGGCAGCCGAAAATGTTATCCAAAAGCATTTTTTTTTGTCCCTGTAACTTGTAAACTGTTGATTTGATGAAAAAGAAATCTGAACAAAAAATGTGCAGAATTAAGTTTTCTTAAGTAAAGGTCCTAATTATATATTTAATGTAAAATTAACCCTTTGACTGAAATTCGCCCTTTGTAGCAATACATCTTCGTAGCATAAAGTGTGGAGGGATTCTCTCATTTAAACTGTTAGTGTTGTAGTGTGACGTTGAGATATGCAAATTTACAAATGTAATTAGACTCAGATGATATATGGGGAGCCACGTTTTCTAACAATCGTAATATGTATACATGTTTTGTTATAATGATGGGCAGTGCTGCTGTTTGTATACACAGTACTAGCAAATTTTCACTTGTTATTATTGCTGTTTTTAGAATTTGAACTGCTGCTATGGTAGTTTAATTACGACAAAGGGATTTAATAATTTGTACGAAAGTTGGAAATGTGTTTTGCTAGAATTACGGGCTGGAGTCGGGCTGCTGTCTATGTCCGTGAAATTATGCCAGACTTTGGTTGTGTTATTTCAGCCCATCTATAAGGCATTCATAAAACCCCCGTAAGAAAAAGCACATCTCCAACTTTAATCAAAGCTTATTGACTTTCACTGTGTTTTTGGTTCATGATTATTGAACCTCACGATGATGAATTGTAGTTGCTCTTCATACATTGCAGTGTCATGTATTGTCACTTATCGAGCCCAATTGGCTTTATGTCCCGTTTATATGTATTGTCATGACATGTTCACACTCTCCATAAATTGTTGTTGCTCTTCCTTGGTAACGTAGGGACACGTCTTTATTGCTTTTCAATTTCTCTGGTCGTGGGTTTCTAAGTGGTCTTGTGCACCGTAATGTTTGCCTAGCTCTAGTTTATCCGAATATTTTGAAAAAAAAAATTAGCCCTTCTGTTTTTATTTCTTTAATCCGATTTCTCAACTTTAATGTTGAAATTAGGCATGAACTTAAAGTCGTAGCAGTCACTGCACACACAGTAGATGTCTGTAGGTCTACCCGTACTTGGGTTGGGTGACTTTTTCCGAGACGAGGGTTGGATATGGGTAGCCCGTGAAAACTATATTACCTGCGGATGACCGTTCTCCTACGTGTCCAATTAATTTCAAAAATTAACTTCAGAAGAATCCAGAGTACGTGACTTAAAAGGTTTCATTAACAACGTTAGTTGTCGTTACCGTTGTTTTTGTTGCCCAAGACATGGCAGGAGATGTGGATTGTCGACGACATGACAGCAAAGCAAGACGACTTTATTTTAAACAAAAGTACAACTTGCTGGTAAACACGTGACTGCCTTAGCTGACATGTCGAAATTTTACCCGTGCAGGTATGGGTTTACCCGTGGGTTGGGTATTTTAGTTGCAGATCAAGTACGGGCGGGTATCGAATAAAAATGTACGGCTTGATTGATCCGTTATATTGCTTACCCGCAGACCCCTAACCGGTAATGGAAAGTTGAATTTACTCTTGAACTAAAAGTTAAACTCTAATCAGGCTTGGTAAGTTGAAGTCCACTTAACTAAAAGTTAAACTCTAATCAGGCATGGAAAATTGAAGTCACTCTTGAACTAAAAGTTAAACTCTAATCAGGCATGGAAAGTTGAAGTCACTCTTGAACTAAAAGTTAAACTCTAATCAGGCATGGAAAGTTGAAGTCGCTCTTGAATTAAAAGTTAAACTTTAATCAGGCATGGTAAGTTGAAGTCACTCTTGAACTAAAAGTTAAACTTTAATCAGGCATGGAAAGTTGAAGTCACTCTTGAACTAAAAGTTAAACTCTAATCAGGCATGGTAAGTTGAAGTCACTTGTGAATTAAAAGTTAAACTCTAAGTCAGGCATGGAAAGTTGAAGTCACTCTTGAATTAAAAGTTAGTCATTCTTGAACTTCAAAGTTTGAGCAGTCACTGTACATACGGACGTAAGGCATCTGTTTAAAAGAGTAATTTCTACTACGAGAACGTAATAATGTAGTCATTACTTACTTTTAGTGAGCTCTATCGTGGGTAATGGCATCTGTTTATTTCCGTTAGTGGAAACAAGGCTTCCCGCTGGCTAACAACATTTTCATTAAGACAATAATGAAACGAAAACATTATTAAAATTGGTTTTATTGCATCCAACGTGTACAGAGAGAAAATGCTGCATCGCTGAGTGCAACTAATTAACAACAACTACTAACAGCACCTTTGGTTGCACACGCAAGGAAGGCATTTCAGCACTAAGTTGCTTGTGGACGTGTAAGTGAGCAAATGGAAAAGGAAATTGTCCGACAAAAAATGGCCATTACAATGTCCAATCTGGATGGCTCCTAAGCAAATAAAACTCTTTATTTCCCCCAAAACTATAAATATTTACAACTGATTGGGGATAACATAAAAAAAAATAACGCTTTTTCTGAACAGGCTGAGACAGTGAAAGCAATATTCTGTGCACTTTTGTTTGAAACTGATAGACTAATATTGTCACAACAAAAATTAGTCCTATTAATGTCTTCACTAATTGCAGTAACCAAATATAATTGTAATTAGCTAGAAGCAATAGAAACAACAGTTAGAACGTTCAGCAGCATTACTGGCTCAAAAACCAAATGCTAATCATCACTTTTTGTACCTTCGTGACTAGAATACAAGTTACAATCGGGTTCCAATTTGGGGAATTGCTTTTTTTTTACATCAGTTTTTGTACCGTCAGTGACTAGAGTACAGATAGCAGTCTGTTTCCAATTTGGGAAATTGCTTCTTGTTGTATCGGTTTTTGTAACAGTTTTTGTTCCGTCAGGGACTAGAATACAAGTCACAATCAGGTTCCAGTTTGGGGATTTTTTTTTATTTTGGTATCAGTTTTTGTACCTTCAGTGACTAGAGTACAAGTAACTATCTGGTTCCAATGTGGGGACATTTTTGTTTGTTTCAGTTTTTGCATCAGTTTTTGAAGTACCTTCATTGACTAGAAATTCAAGTAACAGTGATGTTCCAATTTGAGAAATTTTTTGGATCAGTTTTTGTATTTTCATTGACTAGAATACACGTAACAATTGGGTTCCAATTTGGGGAGTTTTTTTTTTGCATTAGTTTTTCTATCTTCAGTGGCTACAATACAAGTAACAATCTGGTTCCAGTGTAGGGAATTATTGTTTGTTTCAGTTTTTGTAGTACCTTCATTGACTAGAATGTACGTATCAACCGGGTTCCAGTTTTGGGAATTTTTTTATACCACTTTTTGCATCTTCGTTGACTAGAATACAAATAACAATCGGGTTCCAATTTGGGGAATTTTTTTTGTATCAATTTTTGTATCTTCGCTGACTATAGAATACAAGTAACAGTTGGAGTTTCTTTGCATCAGTTTTTGTATCTTCAGTGACTAGAATACAAGTAACAATCGGATTCCAATTTGGGAATTTTTTTTATATAAGTTTTTGTACCTTCAGTGACTAGAACACAGGTAACAATCTGGTTCCAACTTGGAAAATGGCTTTTATTTAAAATCAATTTTTATACCTTCAGTGACTGAAATACAAGTAACAATCAGGGTACAAGTTCGGGAATAACCTTCCCCAGCCTTCCAGTATGTTTAGTTAGCTAGTTAGCTTCCAGGTACAAGTGAAACGACAATATACTTCAGAAAAATAACAGTAAACAACAGTGACGTGACTTAGGGATGAAACAAATATTTTTTGATGAACTGGATAAGTTCACGACCTTGTATTAATTTTGTTATTTTCAGACGATTAAGCCAAATAATGAATTCACCTAATAAATATACACTGTTAGTAAACCTCAATTGATTATGTTCGATTTGCCAATGAAAAAATTGATATAAACAACTGATGTAAGAAAGTATGTATTTTTCCACCTTACAAATTTTTCCCCAGCAAAGAATGGATTAATTACCGCTGTAGCATTCTTAATGAAGTGTTGGACGTTTCAGAAATTGAATTTGTAACGATTTTTGATTGCAACAGTTTTACAATAGTCATTACTTGTTTGCTAAATTAAATATTTGGTTCACCCCTACAATACTCAGTTCTGTGCTAAGAATGTTTCACATCCAATTCTGGCCGCTGTTAAGTGTTTGCTTAAGGCTTTTGTAATTGCTGTGTAAGTGGAAGTCAAAAATATTAATCCAATTTGTTACCATTGTTGATTATATCCCTTGCCATTGAGTTTTAAAGTGTCACCATGCCCAGGTCTTGGCGATGGGGGTTGTGGGGGGCGTGGGGGGCTCTAGAAGTCCTTCCCTGGAACAGAGCATGGGATAATTAGGGCTAGATATTGAGCAAAGGGCCTACCTCCTTGAGCACCTGATATGATAACGAGTTTTGACACAAAAATTTCACCTTTACTTCGAGTAGACAAAACTTTGCTCCAGTGTAAATGATCTACGTAATTGAAATCGCTCCAGTCTGATGTAAAAAAAAAATTGGTTATTGAGCTGCTTGTTGTACGACAATACATTCATTATGTGTTAGATACTCGATTTGTAATTCTTTATTTTTACTGGAAGTGATTTTAACACCACAGTCTGCTTGTTGATTTTATCCCATAGACCATAAAAAATTTTTCACTTACCAGAGTGCATTTTATAAAACTTGCATTTTTGAAATCTTAGTTTATCAACCATCTTTGTAAAACTGAATTTACGAAGTGACATATTTCGCTTGCTGTGTGAATGTGTGACAAAATTCTTTATATTTTTAAGCCAAGTTACATTCAGTTTTGTGTAATAACTACGGATGCAAGCTTATTTGCGTTGCCGTTTGGAATTAAATCTCAGACTGATTGAGCGGGGAATTGAACCCACAACCTTTGAAACCAAAGGTTGAAGTCCTACAGCAAACCATACTGGCACAGCCACTGGAATGAAGAAACTTTTTGTTGGAATTCCTCAATGGATGTGGAAAAGGTGCTCTTGGGCATCAGTAAAATTAGATTTTAAAACGGTCAAATCACAGTTTTGTCTTTTTCGCCGTTCTGCCCATTACCGTACAATGTTATTGTGTGCGCGGCGTATCTTGAGTCCTGCAAGTATTTTGTGAGCGGCTACGTCTTCCTGGATGGGGTGGCTTTAATCGATGGTCGCCATTGTTTTTGTAAGCATCTTGGATATCAACAAGGCACTCTGCTACTGAAAACGTACAATCGATTATCTGTGTTCGTTCTGCGGAGAACTCAAGATAGGCCGCGGACACTATAAACTTCAACGTCCTTGGGCACCTTAAGACATGACCCCAGACTGATGACATTTGTTGTGTGTCATAGTGATGCACAAGAGCTACTTTTCCACACTCTGCCAATGAGGAATTCCAACAAAAAGGTTTTTACACGCCACCCTAACAGCCAGTAGGGCTTACTGGTAGGACTTTGACCTATGGTTTCAATGGTCGTGGGTTTAATTTCCTGCACAGGCATTGTGACATTTAAGTCCAAAAAGCAAGGTAAATAGATTCGTATTCATATTAATTTAACACTTCTCGAGCCCATTTAGCTTTCTGTCTTGTTTATCAGTTTTGTTCAGATGTCAATCAGATCACTGCTATAAAGATGCATATAGAGACAGTGTCTCCCATTCACAAAGCAAGGCATTCTGGCAGTGCGGTTTGGAATGTCAACTTTTCATGTTCAAAGTCCATTTTTCGTGGCTTTAACTGTTTTTGTTAGCGGTGTTTATCGTGTGCGTTTTCAGCTTGAAGATCTTCTTGCACCTATGTTCCTCTCTTATCGGGGGTTTCGTTTGACAGAGCTACTTATTGTTCTTCGAAAATCGATACATCCTGTGAGAGAGGATCATTCTTATCAGGGCAACGAACAATGGCGCTGCCAATGAAACTCAAGTACTTACACGCTGCACCAAGAATTTTTTTTTTCTCTTCCCTTTATTTTTATTTTTTTCGAAGTTGTAGCGGCGTAATGTCGGTAAGCAAGCGAAGAGGATCGATCGGTGGGTCGATTCCGATTTATATTGATAAAAATATTTTAAAAAGTTGAGCTGCCTTCCTCCCACGTTGAGTATTGTTTCACTTATTTGGGGGTAGCCAGAAGAATTGGACACTGGTTTGTTGTTGGTACCGTACCGTCTCTTTGATTGGTACGTGATTGTCGTCTGTCTCTCACTGGAAGTCCCTCTTTAAGCGTGGCCGATAATGGCCAAGTCGTGTCGCTCTTCAGTGAAACTTTCACTGCACCTACAAACAGAGAAGCGCATTGAAGCAAATCAAGCAAAAGCAGGGGCTAAGTTTTTGGGCTGGGCCGCGGGAGGGGGGGGGCAGTGTAAATTTTAAATTGCTGTTTGGGTTCGGGGGGGGGGGGGGTGACTTGAGGTATGTGTCATCCAGGGCCGTAACTATCGTTTTGAGACCATAAGAATTGGTGCAGACCATAAAAAATATTTTTTAGGCATTTGCCCACCGTTATTTGTATTTTCCATTTTTTTTCATATGATGACCGTACTATGTGTAGGCCCCCAGACCGTGTTTGGGGGCCCTTCCGTCAGTATGGAGCCCGAGGCTGCTTCCTCCCCCCACCACCTAATTGCTGCCCTAGGACTGTCACCCCCACTATTTAACAGGGATGCATTTTTTTGCAGACTGTCAATAATTTTTACAAAGTGAAGACTGCAAAACCATTTCCTTATGCGTGATTCAGGTCTCCGTACGGGTACTGACTACTTAGAAGGCTTTTTAATTAAAAAGTTATAAAATATCAAGCCTGTTTAAGTTAGTTAATTGCATCACCCAGCACGATTCATCACTTCTTTCATTAGCTACTTGATTTTTACATTTGTATATTTTGAAGGCCAGAGGTATTTTTTTCCCTTTTTTTTTTCTTGTTTTGAGTTCAACTATAGATTGCGAATTACTTGCATTCATTAAAATGTTTATGAAAATATTCATGTGTTTCCTGTTCCGTAAGGTGGGGGTTTGCAGCTAAAGGAGCAGCACTTATATTTTAGATGTGCGGGCAGCAGTAACTTTGCAGGGTGCTTTTTGGGGGGCGGGAGGGGTGGGGGGGGGGGAGGACTGCTCTAAAGGCATTATCCATCTCTTTCAATTGTATTTTATTTATTTATATTTTTGGAATGCTGTACTTTCAGTTGTGATAAAAGTAGAGTACGAAATGTAGCTTCGGCTGTAAAGTATAATTCTCTGGAAACGTTAGGGATAGATGAAAGGGGTATAATTTGCGTGATTCTGTAGTAAAGTCAGAAAAAAAAAGACTTTGTTTGTAGCAGGTGCTTTTTCGCCCCACAATTCATCCTGAAGTCATGTAGTTAAACGTCTGGTTTGATAGGGCGCATGTACTGGTTTTGAGTAGTACACAGCTTTTGAGTCAACCCTCTCGAATGTCATTCCAGTTGCAGTCGCCACTTGGCCAGTAGACCTTAAAAAGTACTCTCCATTTCAGAATTTGTACTCACCACATACGAAATACATCTTCCACAATGCATGGTTTCTCTAATTTATGCATTTATAGAGTGTAAAACTTTCTTTTACCCCAGTACTGTTGCAGAAAAGGCTGTTGAATAGCCCTTATAAATCTGAGCATAACGCCGCAAACCGTTTGTCTCTAGCTTATATGGTTCCCGAGATATCGCTACTTGAGTGTCATTTTCTATTGCTAGTCGCCATTTTGGCGAGTAGGGCTAAATTCCAAGTCGCCAAACGTTGATTTTCATTCGCCAAATGCCGAGTGGCAACCGACATTGGAGAGGGTTGTTTTGAGTTTTCGTTATTTCACAAGGCAAGTAAATCTAACACAAACTATCATTTGGAATATGACATAATGTTGATATCTTTCTAATGTGAAACTGAATTTTGAAGTATTCATCCTTGGCAGCAGTTATTTCTTTTGTGTTTTGATTTTTGGGCATTAGGTGATGCTGTATGTCATACCAAACTCGAACGGCAAACGAATCCATCGGTTTTTTTTCCTTTTTTTTTTTTTGCAAGTTATTTAACGTGGCAAACTTATAACCAGTGATAACAACCACTAAAAAGTAATTAAACTAGAATTACTAATTACAGTGAAAAAAAAAATAGTTGCTACTTCTAACTACGTTTAAATCCAGCTAGTTGCAAGTATAGTTAGTTTTTGTGGTAGGTAACTATTTTTTCGTACATTTTAAAATAAGATGTGTGTAAAAAATAAAGTGGCTAAAAAGTAGTGTGATTAAAAACAAGGTAAACAGTAACACTGTTTTAAGGAGACCCGAATGGAAAGCGATCTCATTCATCCTGTAGTCCGTGTGCATGCTGAATGAAATAGGTCTAGTCACACACGGAACGGAAGTCTAACTCACGTCTCACATGTACTGTTTAGGATGTGGGTCAATGTCAAGGTCGTCGACTGCTACTCTTCTGGCAATGTGCAGGCTAATGCAGAGAACTGTATCAAATCCAAGTATAGCGCTATTCTCAATAATGAATGGGATGGTCCGATGTTTCTTTCCCCAGAATTTGAAGAATTTCTATATTTCACTTTCCCAATAAAAATAATAAAAATGCACTTGAATTTATTATTTTGAAAATATTTTCTACATCTACATCATAATTACCAGTTAATCTATGAAAATGAGAAACAAAAGTAGTTCAGCAACAAGTAGTTTAACTACAAAAAAAAAATAGTTTAATTGGTAGTTACCAACTATAATTTCGGCAGTAGTTGTAACTACCACTTAACGACTTTGAAAGTAGTTTAACTACAGTAGTAGTTGTAACTACATGTGGTTAATTTGCAACCCATCGCTGGTTATTGGCGGAGCGGAGCAAGCGAAGCTTAGCCTGTTAGAAAATTAAGACGTCATTGCTTCCTGAAAAATAACAATTTTTTTTTCGACGCAATTCAACGAAATAATAACATTTGATCATCGAATTTTAACCACAACAGAAAAAGAATTCCGTTAATTTCACATATTCGCTTCATTTGATAAGAATGCTTGGCGACGAAAAGTGTCGTTGAGGCTGGTTTAGGGAATCTCCAATTTATACCTTAAAATTCTTGTAGGGTGACGAAGCTGCTTGCACGAAACGAAATTATGTCACAGACAATACGTTTGTACTGCAGTGCAAATTATTAAAACGTTTTCGTGCAGCAGTTTCGAAATTCCCTGTAACCATGGCAACAACAAACTCTCAACACCAGCAATCACAAACTTGTCTCAAACACAGTTCTGCTGTGATTTGTGGGCCCCAAACGTAAAGGCTAAGGGCTCCAGCAACACTAAAACCACGAAGCTAAACGAAATGCCAATTAATTGCCTAAATTGTGAAAACTAAATGTGATGGCATCAAAAAGAAGAGTTACAGTCGGTTCTCAAAAGATGTTAAGAATAGAAACAAATCTTCATTTTTGTAGCAGGGGAAACCTAAGTTCAAAGTAATTGATATGTAAATACAAGGTGACTAGTCAATCAACAGAGAGGAGAAAAACGGATGGTTAAATACCATCGCTTTTGTTATTTATGCAGAGTGATTCAAACTGGTGATATTTCTTTGGGTTCTGATATCTGTGGAGGGTGAGGAGCAATCTGTCATATTCACAGCAGAAATGATCCTAGTCATTAATCGTATCATTAACTCCTCTGTAGATTTCCTTACGCCGTAACGGGAGGTATTGCATTAACGAATTCAAAATTTTAACTCATTGCTGTTGAACTTTTAACAGTCTACACAAAAAAGTAGCTTTTTGACAACAATCGGACCGTTTGGCCGCCACATCAGGGCCACTTGTTGTTTGTTACCTTTTGCCCTTACCTGGAGATCGAACCAGCTTAAAATGTAGATATTAACAATGACCAGGGCCTTATGGAACAGGACCATTTAATAAGGCTGATCGGATAAGACCATCGCACAGTTTGGAAATGAACAATGAACAATGAACGACTGAAAGTAGTTGCGGCCAGAAGTTTACTTAAATTAAACATGATTTAAAAAGAAATTCTTCACGGAGTTTCATCTTTGCGTTCCTAATCGTTAATCGATTAAACCAATGGCCAAGCAGATAATTCTTCAGAAAATGGTGACCCTTCAATTCAACAAAGAAAAATTGCAACGTCTGCAGCTGAAGAAAGGTTTTTGCGGAATAGCTTTTGACGGGTAGTAAAGGATGGCTGGACAACGATGAGTACCCTACTTGGACAACTTGTTAAATTAAAGATAGTGGTAGTGACATAACCTATACTGGAGTGTTCTTTTTGGGTTTTCAAGTCCATTGTATAAAACTGTTTAGTTCCTGCCTCTTTTAAGCGTTTAACCGCGTTCAATTCCATTCCCTCTTAACCTCTTAATCGTGTTCTGTGGTTCGCTTCTGCTGTAAGACTTCGTGTGCTCTTTTAAGGGAAAGTTTCCAAAGACTTGTAGTGAACGCTCAAAGCAGTTGATCGATTTTGATGGCGTTTTTTCCCCAATTCCTCGTGGCATTCCTGATGGATGACCTGCTTTGTTGTTTTCTCGCCGTCGTTCGGCCCCGTACGTCCTTGGTGCTTTCGAAGGGAAGGAGGGGCAAACTCAACTGCTGTTGGGTTGCCAACTACTAGCGCTACCTCTCTCTCTTTCTCAAGTCCGTCCTTATATACGTGTTCTCTCATTCGAGTCAAATAAATCAGCTTTTGTATTTATTGGTTTCTCGAAATGGTTTTTCGAGCGACTTGCTTCGAGCCATTAAGAGTGTTGCTAAGTCCTTTTAGTGACAAGATAATGACATTGGTGGCTCAAGCAGCTTTGTCTCAAGCTACGCTGACCAACCCGCCAACGTTGGATTAAAGGGAAGAGACCATTTTGGAAAATGACATCCCGACTTCTTCTTTTTTTGCCGCTGCCTCCTCAAGACTTGATTAGTTGCCTCGTACTTGCTCTGCTTCTTTTCTTATCCCCAAGGAAAGTAATTTGGTTGCAGCGACGTCCATAATTGGAACAACGACGTCCCCGATGAATTTTTAAACTTCATTAAAGTGAAATGGAGGCAATTGGGGCGATGGTGAAGCCTGCGGCGAATTCGGTCAGGCGACATTTAATCTACTGAGCCACGAAAGCGGAATGGTCCATAGTGCAGGGGAATGAAGGCGTCAATGTGTTGTGCGTCTTAAACCTTTCTGAAGACCGGTGAATTAGCTTTGTAGTATCGTTGTCGCGGAAAAACCTTAATTAGGGCCATTTGCGCTAAACTAATCGATGAGAGTTGTTGCTAACTCCGGGCTAAGCTGTTCTGAAGTCGATCAGAAGAGAGAGACGAGGGATATGTTTTTGCTTCTCTGGTCTGATTGTTACCTCAGGGAAGAAAAACACGTAATTGCCCCTTTCTGCTTTGCCATTTATCGTTGGTGTTTTTCACGCGTTTCTGACAATGTTGTTTTTCGTTTGCCTGATGCAGTACGAGCCCAAGACGTTGTAGTAGTGAGATCACGGGAGTAGAGTGAGTTGGGATTTGTAACTGTCTTTCCCTGCCATACTATCGCTTAATGCTATGTCTGGATCGCGTTTTTGCCCGTAGTTCCCCCGCCATGCTATCGCTTAATGCTATGTCTGGACCGCGTTTTTCCCCGTAGTTCCATGCGAGGGTCGTTTGCGCATCTCTGCTCATGCTCTCTTGAGCGAAATACCACCACATTGAAAGACTGGTTTATTTTAACCGATGGAATACCCCTGCCTGCGTCGTCTATTGTCTATAGCAGAAGAGTGCTCAGACGTAAAAACTATTGTGTGAAGTTAAGTAGGTTACTTTAAAGGTTCGTGTACATGTTTCATCCTGAAAAATCTTAATAAAGATGAAATTGAGAAGGGCGGTTGGGTTTGCTCTGGGGTTTCGCTTGTGCAAAACCAAGCCTTGAGAACGGCGAATCAGAGGCAGGTCGTACATGACGTCATGTTCGAAGGCGAAACGTTTTTTATTCTATTTTGTACCATGAAGTGGTCCACCATGTTTAAAAAATGTATTATCTCGACATCGAGTAAGGTGCCTATTGTAATTGCCTCCACATTTTAAAGCTGAATCTTGTAGCTATTTATCATAAATAGAATGCATACAATTCTGCTCTTCTTTCACTGATGCTGTTGCATGCGACCACGAGAATGAACGTCACAGTCGGCTTGTTCGTAGAGGGAGATGGAACCTGCTTCGCGCGTTAGTTGCAAATCCCAACTAACTCTACTTCCGTGGTGACATATAGGTTTCAAAAAATGCGAGTCCGGCACTCGAGTCTCTGATGAAGCACAATTTATTTTCCTGAATTTTCTCCCCGTAGTGGGTCCTTTTACATCTTAAAAAGACAGTAACACAGACAGTGTTTTATTGTAAACTTCCGCTACGTTGGTCTTGTGGCAAGCCAATTAGATGTCGCACTGTCCCTTTTGTTGTCGCGTTGGAGTTTCTTTCTGTTTGGGCCAAGAGTTTAAGCTCAGAATTTTCTGTCAACAGTACATGTTGTAATAGTACGTTTGTTACTATTAATCTACATTACCTTTTCCTTTTCGGCTGCTCGCTTTATTTTTTACTGCCGTGCTAAGAATGAACCTGCTACCATGTTAAGAATGAACCTGTTGTGCTAAATATGACATTACTACCGTGAAAAGAACGAACGACCTTGCCACATCACAATTATTTTTTTCCGTTTGGCTTGGTTATCACAAGGACCGCCTATCCTTGTCCGCATCCCCATCACCGCTAAGCCATAGATACATACAGATTTTGGGAATTTATTGGGTTTGTTGTCGTTTTAGAGTGTTTACCTCGTAAAAGGCCCCATTTTGGACCTAAAATGTGGGAATTTAAATAAATTGTGCTTTATGTGAAACTCGAATGTCTCCTTTCTTGTAACAGTATTTAGCTCTTCTTTGCACTGTTTCGCTTAATGTAAATAATTTTGTATTAATGGCCAAGCTGAATTCTGTTATTTGTTTCATGGTAGCTCAATGTGGTATCTGAAAAGGGAATCCTGGCAAAGTATCTACGAAACAGGCTGATCAGGGGAGTGTGAGAGACTACCGTGCTTCTTCAGTAACTACGAATCTCTGCCATATTATGGACAATATCTCTTTTCTACCATGATGAAAGGTTTCCCGGCTCGAGTCCTGGGATGAGCTCCTCTTTCTGTTTCTGAAACGTCCAATAAGATTCAGAATTGAACCGATTCGTATATACGAGTATTTATTTGCTTTGAGTGACATAAGGCTAAGAAAAATACTTCTTGAGACTATCAGAGCCGAGTTACGAAACCGCTATGAAGACTTTCTGTCCTACGACCTTTCTGTTGTTGCGGAATAGCAACTCAAGGAAGGTAGAAAACAATCATAAGACTTACAAATCAGGGTTGCCACGGCACAAAAATGTTTTCCCCTCTTCAAGGACTGATATTTCCGTTTGTTTGCCCGAATGCCTTATTTGGCTAAAAAAAATTCACAGTGAATAACAGCAAAAATTCGAAGTATGTAGTAATTCTGAATTTTCACTACGGCAATTGGAAATGGTAATGACATGGCAGTCGTTCCACGTCACGCTGTGACGAAATCGAGGCAAGTGATGAATCGAATCCCGCGAATTTGGCAGACATTTGGAAGCCGATGCAATTTTTCCGCAAATTTCCCTATTTTATTTTTCTTCTCAGAACTGGTAAATGTCCCTAAAAAGGGGATTTTTCCCTCTTGTGGAAAGCCTGCAAACAATTACACCAATTTGCAGTCTTGCCTAATCAAGGAGAATCTTTGGAACCTAACCTTCTGGTTGGCAGGATTGTCTGACAAAGCCATCCCTTGAATTTGCTGGAAGAGAAGGGCCCTTTGATGCCTCTTGCTCATGTGGATTGTGGCGTGCGAAAGATCCAAGGAATTTCTGATTGGAAATTACCTGGCAAAATTATCCCTTTCCCCTTCTAGTGGCCGTGGCTTCGACTGAGAGCGCGACAATCCTTCAATGAACCTACACCAAGTCTTGCAGTAGGAATTCCTAAAATCTGATTGGTGGAGGGACCTTCAATGAACCTCATTTTGACAGCTGCTGTAGGAAGTTTCATTTTTTGTTCTGCGGTTGACGGTAAGGCATTCACTTGAAGAAATGAGGTCGATAAGAAAACGAGACCCTTTGGATTCGTTTGGTAGGTTGACGACGTCCATCTTGGTATCTGCCAGACTTGCTTGGCTTGATTAAGAAATCATTAGAAGGCTGCCTCTTAGTCTCGGTTATCAAGTTGAAGTGGGCCCTCGGGATAGCTGGCTCCAAATGAAAGATGCACACAGGCCTATAGTGCACTAAGTTTATGGCCGGACTGGCAAACCATTTTTTTCTGAAGGCAAGATTAGTGTGAATTTTGCTGCGCTGCCGAGTTTCTTGTTAGAAGTTTCTCGTTAAAGTGTGCAGAAAGAAAGGAACTACGACGCTAGTAAAATGCCGCAAAGACTCTGTTAAAGAAACACCCATCGGTATCTGGGAATGCAGCGAAGACCAGTGTGCGACCTTCTTGACGAAAAAAAAAAAAATCCACGAGTCATGTGGTTTTCGCTGTATTCTCTGGATGCTACGACGGGTGTTTGTTTATGCGTCTTCTTATTGCGGTTTCGTTCGTCTTCAGACGTTTAACAGCTGGAGCGTTTATTTAAAAATCAAACCACTAATCTTTATTTACTTCCGGTCTTCAAACGGGCGAAGTGCGTGTTTCCCCCCCCCCCCCCCCTTCTCATCCGGATGTGAAGCACCTGTGAAGCAGATGGCAGTATTAAATGAAACACAAAAACGGAAAATACACTTCGGATAGGCCTATCTTCATCGATGTAACTTGAATTTTTGACCGTCAAATACGCAAAAACTGCTCCGAAAACTGGATCATGACATCAAAGTTCGATCAGGCTAAGTTACTGTTCAGGCCAACTTATCAGAAAGAAACTTGGTTACAAAAAAAAAACCTAAAGGTCTAAATATTTTTTTATCATACTTAACTACCGGAAACACTGCGTCTACATCATTATTGTCTGCGCGCCGTATCTTGAGTCCTGCAAGTATTTTGTGAGCGGTTACGTCTTCCTGGATGGGGTGGCTTTAATCGATGGCCGCCTTTGTTTTTGTAACCATCTTGGATATCAACAAGGCACTCTGCTACTGGAAACGTACAATCGATTATCTGTGTTCGTTCTGCGGAGAACTCGAGATAGGCCGCAGACACTATAAAAAACATAAGATGTGCGTGCTTGTGTGCGTGTTTGTACCTCTAGTGCTCTAGAACCAAGCCACCTACAAAGATGGGAGCAGAACCAAATGAAGGACAATTAAATTGCGCTTCGGTTAGGCCTATTTTTATTGCTATAACTTGATATTATGACCCTAAAATACGCGGAAAAACCTGCAAAAATAACGTCAACTTTTTTTTTTACCCTGATGATGTTTGTTCATGACGTCATAGTTTGTTCGTGCAAACCTCGTCAAGCGGCGCGAGCGATGTGGCTAGATTATCTTAAAGCATGTATGTTTTGCTTCAAGTGGCTGGAAGCACGTAAAATGCAGACCTATATAGGTTTTAAAAAGTTGTCAAACATTAATGTTCCTGAAGCACGGGGGGTACGTGGATGGAGCGAAGAAAGCGAGCGATTTCAACGTGAAGTAAACATTTTCAACGCGTTTGCTCTCTCTCACTCTTTTATTTGGGCCTTACTTCCGAATGAGTAAGATTTACAAACATGTAAACAAATACAAACAAATCGTACGTTTTGAATGATGTGGATTAAATGCAGACGTGCTGAGGAATGTCCTGAACGAAATGTGAGCAACAATTACAATTAACTTGCGTCGAAATAATGAGCACAGCGACTTCGTGATGAGTGAATAAACCATGTGAAGCAAGGATCGACGCCGATTGAATGAGCCAGCGAACGATAGGGTTGGTTAGCCATTTGACACAATGTACTATGTTCTGCCTTGCAGCAATGGTTTGTACATGTGACTGGAATTGTTTGTCTTGTGGTAGTGATTTTTCACTACTGCGTCATTCTGCAGTTTTGTTTTTTTCTCCGGCCACGAAGCCGCGGCAAACCAATTTTAAAAAGGGAATTATTCAAAACTAGCATTAAGCCCATTTTGCGAACGACTCCCCCCCCCCTTTTTTTTTTTTAGCGTTGTACATTATAGCTGTAGTCAGAATCCTTTAGATAAAATAGCGTTCCCCAGATAGAAGTAGGCCCGTGCTAATGACGCCAACGATTTGGGCCTAACGACAGCTTGAGAGTGTCTGCGCGTAGATCGGATTTATTGATTGGCGAAGATGGGTTTGGTTGGTTGTGCTGTGCAAACTCATTGGCCATTCCTTGCTTGCCTGCTATAACCCGCTAACTTTAGCGCGTTTCCCTCCGCCGACCCCGAGCGCCACCTGCACTACAGATTTTGTTTTTATAGTCGTCTGCTAGCAAACTGCTGAGCTAACACCGAAATCCCGTCCTGAGCGCCCATTCCACACCGCCATTCAATCTAAGACAGAAAAAGGAAAAAAAGGCTAGCCATCCGAGCAAAATGGTTTCCTTTCTCTTTTCTTTTTATCTTGGCTTCAGGGGGTCGTCATACCACTTCTTTGCCGGAACTGTCGTCAAATCCCCCTTTTCTTTTTGCCAACATTAGGAGGTCGCTTGTGCAAGAACGACGGAGGGCAATTCAGGTTTTGAATATTGTTGCGGTTGTCTTCATTTTTGTAGATAATAAGAGCGCTTGTTATTTGCAATATCCCGCAAAGAAGGGAATGTTAAAGAGGCTTCTTTCCTTACCACTATTACTTCCCTAGAGCTGTGGTCTCCGTGACAACTGAGTTCTTACATATCTTATTTACTCGAGACAAAGCCGTTTAGTATTTTCTTTCGGAAGTCGGGACTCGGCCTAATAGGGCAGTGAACGTAGTATTATTGTGTATAACTCTATGGTGGAGCCAGTAACTGGGTTAGCTGCAAGGGGCACTGGAGGGAAAAAAGAAGGTCGTCTTACTGAAGCCAATGCTATTAAGACTGGATTTCTTATGCCTATAACGCGTGATGTTTGTTGTTGGAGAAAACAACGTTCTTTTCAGCCTAAGAAATCCGCTTTCAAAGCACGGTCTTGACTAGAAGTGCTGTTTTTTCCCTTACATTTTAATCTAGTGCACCTTGTAGCTATACCCTCCAAATTGTATCTCGTAGCTAAAATGACGTCACATGACGCTGCTCTATACGCAAATTCCGTTCGTTTCAAATGAATGGATAACACACAAGGCCAATCGAGACGATGCTGATCATCGCTCTATCCAGTGCCGACCGAATCTTGGGCGAAAACTGGCATGAACGAGGGTGGGTCCGACAGACGTTGAAATCTCGTACTAATTCGGATTTGCAAATCCAACTGAAATCTGTAAATCTCTAGACATCTGCAAATCCATGCAAATCAACTAAAATCCGTGCAAATCCGCAATTCTTGGTACAAATCTATAAATCTACAATCCTCGCAAATCGACTAAAATCCGTGTAAATCTTCAAATTTCAGTGCAAATCAGCCAATCACGGTGCAAATCTGCAAATCTCAAGGTAAATCAACAAATCCTACAAATCACGTAAATCTAACAAAATTTCGCAAATTGGTTTAAATCTGTGCAAACCAATGTAAATCTGTGCAAATTTGCACAAACCTGCAAATCGCATGAAATCTGCACATTTAGGTTACTGATTTGCAAATCAACCGGATTTGTAAATCTCGTACGCCATTTCCAAGTTTGTCGGACTCCTCAAGCATGCGCAACTGGATTGGGCAAAAGGGCTGCTGAAAACACCAGTGATTCGATTGATTTGTCCTGTTGCTGCTTTCTGTCGGACGAGGGCGATGTTACACCCCCCCTTAAAAAATATTTAAACAAAGGTAACTGAGAAGCTGTCATCTTTTCCTTGAAACATTTTCTGCATACGCGAATATGTCGTTATTTATTCCCACCGCAGATAAACAGCTTAACTGTGGCTGTTATAACTTCTTTTTGGCGGCCATATTGTGTATCCCCCTAAAATCGTTATAGGTCGTGCTGGATAATTTACTGGCCATGTGCCAACTAATCTTTGCTGAAAGCGATTGAGTTGCATCTCAAATGACTTATGCTGTCACGAGGTAACGAGCACTAGTGGTGTATACGTCATTGCTAGTGTGAGACTCAGAAGTGGGCCACTTCTCTAAGTGCCCAAATCAAAATAAAACGAGGAATATGTTTTGATTATTACATGAGAAAATCTTGTTTTCGTCGCACTCAGTGAATAGAGCAGTGACATTTGCCGCCATATTGGCACCAGTATGGGTTTTGGAGGGCATAACTACAAGGTGCACTACATAAAAATGGAGGGAAAAACAACGGAAGAGCGGATTTCTTAGGCTTAAAATAACGTTGTTTTCTTTCTCCAACAACAAAAATCGCGCGTTTTAGGTCTAAGAAATCACTCTTCACAGCATCGGCTTCAGTACGACGCCCTTGTGTTTCTCTCTGCAGTACCCCTTGCAGCTAACCCGTTAAGGCTCCAGCATAGAGTTATATACAATAATACTACGTCGTGTCACTGCTCTATAGCTCAGGATTGACTAAGGGTAAGGGAATAAACATGTAAGGTTGTCGATAAAACAGTTAACATAATTTATTTAAAAAATGTATCTTTGCATATTTACTAAACTCTCCGTTTACAGTTCGTGTTTTTAGCTGTCCCCCCCCCCCCTTAAACTATAGTTTGTTCCACATTGTGTTTGCAGGAAACTGAGTGTATGACGCCACGCTTCCTTGCACTACGAGTGCAAAAACATGTGGCTATCACACTTGTAAACTGTACACAGTTACTGTGAGAGTCCACGAGTAGGATATTGACGTTCTTTTTGCACTCGTAGTGGAAGGAAACGGGGCGTCATGGGTCAGTTTTCCTGCTAACATGTGAAACAAACTATATACTCCTTCCTCCTCCAGAAACGTCTAGTGAGGTTCAGAATTGAGCTGGTTCATCTGTACGAGCATTATATAATAATATAATAGTAATAAGCTTTACCACGCACCCCCCCCCCCCCCCCCCCCCGGGCCGGCCCCCCCCCGCGAGCCACTAACACCGTTCCTAGAAGGTTGGGGGAGTAATTAAACAGGGAAGGGGTGTGGGAAGGGATTCGCGGCCCAACAGCCGTCGGAAAGAAGTGGCCGTAACCGCGTTAACAGTCTCACAACTCAGGGCACTCCAAATTTTGACCACACGCACCGAAAAAAAATTCTTTCGACAGTCAAGATGTGCACTGGGAACAGTCAATTTCCATTGATGTCCACGAGTTCGGTTTATACTCGGTACAGGATCGCAAAATGGTAAATGGACGTCAGTGTGCTGGTGTAAAATCTGATAGACGAGGATAAGATCAAAGTGTTAGCCTATACGCAGCTCGAGGAGTTCAAGCCCAAGTTGGCTCAGGCGATCCCCCCCCCGCGCGTCGCCGGGGGAGGATCGCAGAGGCCAGGTAATCTCTTTGTGAAGCGGCGCATTAGTTTGCTTTAAGAAATTTATTTTTAAAATATATTTGCGTATTTACTGAGCTCTTCATTTACAATGCACATACTTAGCTACTTTTTTCCTTAAATTGCCCTTCTTTCGTCTTCAAAGAGTCTATGGAGCCAGAACACCGTCTCCAAGGTTTGAGATCGCACCATTCTTCACCATCTTCACGTAATCGCCCATAATTAAATCTGACTAAGTTGTATAAGTTTTCAGAAAAGCAGTACATCTTTTAAGTAAATCAAATGCAAAAGGACGGAGTGTCATAAAGGTACAAATTAGCCACCGCCTCCCCCCCCGGGGGCGGGGGGGGGGGGGGGAATTGCAAAAAAAAATTTACCTTTTTTAAAAATAAACATCTTGAGCCTTAAGTCATCTGAAACAAACTAATGCTCGTGTAAATGAAACCCTTACTATACTTACAGAAGTGTAGTTCAGGATGGGGCGGACCCAGAGATGCTAGCCAGGAAACCATTTTTCCCTAAGAGGGGGGGGGGGGATATTTCCTGGGTACGTTTTTACCAAGGGGATGTTTTGTTTGGGGTGTTTTTTTGGGGGGCGTTTATTCCAAGGGATTTTTTTTCAAGGGGCGGTTTTTTCCGGGGGTGTTTTGTCGGGGGCGATTTTACCTAGATCCGTCAGCAGGTCTGGTTAGAATTTTACGGGCCAATTATCCAATTAGTAAGATCCAGTGAGATCATTTCAGTCTAAGGTCTGCCACCATGTTACAATCGATTCGTCAGGGGTTCGTTGAATTCTACGTAGAAAGGCCTGTTTTCATGAACGCCGCCATGGCGTTGGCTAAAAGGGCGTTCGTATCACCGCTGATCCAATATCGAATTTGAGCCGAAGGCTTTGCATTAAATTTTGAAACCTCCTCGTGTACAGCGCCGGTATTTTGGGCCTTATGGCCCCCTCCTTTAAATAATTTAGTCTTTGAGGGAATGAGTTGAGCACAAAACCAAACCATTAGCGGGGCGAGCAAAACCTTGAAGGCAATGATGAAGTGTCCCATTTCCACCAGATTTAAGTTGTTGATGCCATCAAAAAGAAGCAAATATGGTTTTTTATGATTTCTTTATGGCGGTGAGGAAAAACCTTACGGAGGAATGGTTTTAGGACGAGAAATTTAACTCGACGCATCACCTTGATTCGGAAATAACAAAAATCTTCATTTTGTTGAAGTCTTCAAGATAGCGCTCTTATCACCGTCGTAAATTGAGAGATAAGGGACAAACAGGATAATATCATCCTTCCTTGTGTCTTTGTTGTAGTTCAAAAACAAATTTAAGACCCTATTGTGAGCTTCCCTTTAATTCCAAGCAAGCCTTAAGGTGTTGCAAAAATTGTTAGCGCACCGTAGATCCAGGAGCGATGTTGAAGCTGCTCGTTGGTGTGAAGGATTACTTGGAATTAAAGGCTTCTTGAAGGAGAGTCGCAGAATATGGGTATACTAAGGTTGCGTTCATACTAAGGTAGCTTCGTGTTATTGCTGCTAAAAATTTCGTCGATATTTCACAATCAGAATGCGACCGGTTTGTAACCGTAGTAGTTGTATTTTCATTTTAAATACTACGTCGCAATAAAAACAAAATGGAGGGACGAGGCGAAAAACTCTCTGACAATACCATATGCGGCCAATTATCGGTGGTGTTACGTATAATTTATGTAATGTGTAATTTATACGTGATCGTACTCGACTGTCTTCCAGGAAATTTCCCTTGACCTTCGTTCTCGGGAAATTAAATCTGGAAAGTTGTTTCGTGCTAAAACACAAAAAGACCACACCAGAGCTTTCTGCTTTAGTAATTATACAGATCAAAGCTTTACTCGTTTGTGAATGGTTGCCGACAAACAAACCACAGATCTATACAGTATATCTCACTTAGAGGACGCTGTTTGCTTTCTTTCTCGTTATGCTCGTATTAGGGCAATGACGTCACCTTCGTGAATCGTCGGACTCGTACGGAAACACGATGCTGCTTCTCGGCACGATTTTGGAATATTTATGCCCGTGTTAGGGCAATGACGTCACTTTCGAAAATTGTCGGACTTTTACGGAAACGCGAAGATGCTTCTCGGTAGGATTTTGGAATAGTTATGCCCGTGTTAGGGCAATGACGTCACTTTCGAAAATTGTCGGACTTTTACGGAAACACGAAGATGCTTCTCAGTTAGGATACGTTTAACTTGGTGTAAAAATGATGCGGCATAAAAATGATGTTAAGCCTTGCAATGCCAATGCCGAAGCAAACAAAATTACAGGTTGGTTGACGAAATTCGATGGGGATATACACCAAAGAGAGGAAAACATACATCCTAAACATCGTAAAATCGTAAACGTCTAAAACATCGTAAACCTCGACGACATCTTAAACATCGATGGGGCTACTATATAAGGTGGTCCACAAAAAACTGACCACCCAGCATTTTCTAAGTCCAACGTTTCTAGTTAGCACCCCTCAGAACCAGAAGAGGACAGAAATCAAATCTAATGAAAAGGGAAGATTTTGTCCTTTCCTGGTTCTTAGGGGTGCTAACTTGAAAAGTAGGACTAGAAAATGTTGGGTGGTCAGTTTTTTATACTCAAAACTGTTAATACGTAATGTTTATAAATAAATAAACGTAAATAAAATCTGATCATCGAATGTATCATTTAATGGAAAGAAAAACAAAATTCTCTCACAGAATTCCACTAGTGCTTTTAAGAAATCGATAATTTGTGCGTTTTAGCGCTCAACTCCTTTCCAACAAATTTCCCTCGACCTTCGTTCTCGGGAAATTAAATCTGGAAAGGAGTTTCGTGCTAACACACAAATTATCGACTTTATAGAAGCACTTGGGGTATTATGACTGATTATTTAAGTTTCAACATTTTGAGTTAACTAAATCATCAATAGACCATTAGAAAGCTGGTATTTAAAAATCAGTCTGTCATTTCCCACTGTAAATAGGAAATGAGTCTTGTTTGTCAGAAATGGGAGGCCCCAAGCCAAAACTTTGTGCCTCTAACCATGCTACGATCATCTCCCGCTGCTTAGTACCGGGGTTTCTTTTTATATTTTTTTAAAAAAAAAAAAAAAAAGCAAGCGGCTGCAGCGACTATACCTAGTTGCACCTGGTCTTTTGTACACTTCCGCCACTTCCCATATATGTTGAGGCGCACACCTCTATCACACTGAACACCAATCTCTGTCTAAAAGCATTAACCATCACAATTGCTGGTTAAAAATATGTTAGTGTTTAGGCTTATTTAAGATTTTAGGCGTAATTGTCCGCTTTTAGGCCTATTTAAGATTTTAGTCGTATAATTGTCCGCTTTTAGGCCTATATTTTACCTGCCGATTTAAATTTCTTAAGTAGCAGCAACAGATATCAGTATAGATCAGTGGTAGCGAGCAAAGTCATGAGAGAGACGCAAGGGAGAGACGTCATATAGTGTTGTTGATGAAACCAGCAGCCCCGAAGGCAGAAAGGGGTGCGACTATGTCGCAGATAATCTGGCACAGTCGCAGACAAAACGTGCCATTTTGACCAAATTTCTGCTGTTTCCCATTCCAATTCATTCCAATTCATTCCAATTCACCATTTTAATCGTCTCGACGAGACCTTTCCGTTGGTGGAGCAGCCAGATCAATAGAATAAAGCACTGAAAAGTTATTCAGTAAAAACCAATAAATATGCACGTAGCCATACGAAGATTAGCTGCAGGCAATTTTTCCCTGACAATTGGTGTCGCAGGCAGTGGCAGAAAATTCTGCTTTAGGGCCAGCAGCTACTCGTAGTAACTTGACGTTGCCATGGTAACGTGATTTTAGGCCTAATTTTTTTTTTACCTGACGTTTTAATTTCGTAATTGGCACATAACGGAAAATTTGATTAGAGAGTAGGAGCCTATCCATGCAGCATGGCGACGAGACTATTTTAAATGTGTGTCGTTAACGAAATCATTGTGTTTTATGGTTGCATGTTATCCTTAGGGTTTACATGCGGATATCAGATGGTATTATTTAATTTAGTTATAGGTCCAGAAAGTCTATTAGCTATAAGGAAGCAATAATGTTTTATTTTGCCGTGTTTTTTGACTAAATTTTGCCTGCACCGAAACTAATAGTGAACAGCGTGTCGTCTGGTACCATTCCCAAGTTCAAAAAAAAGCGACGGACGGAAGGCCAAAGTCACTGCAATAGGGTGGACCGCACACCAAATTAGACAATTGTCTCGCGGCGAGATGTTGCAAGACAAAATATCGCGAGACGTCGCATCTGGTGGAAAGATCCCCCACCAGACGAAAGTAGAATGAGCTTCGCTATGTTGTCGTGACTAAACGCCTAAAAACGCCTAAAGACGTCTGGCGACAGTGTCTCATCCAGTGTGTGACGCTTAACTCATTGCTATGGTTGTGGGGACGTCTGCAGCACGTTGCGACAGGTTACGACCAAATGTTTTGTCGTGCGACTAAACGTATAATTTGGTGTGCGGGCCACCCTTAGTCTTCTCCTGTACATAAAACTAAAATTGTTCTCAAAAGGCAGGAAGAAACCACCGTATTTGCATAAGCGAAGTAAAAGTTAATAAAGCGAGAAAAATTGCTTTCCATAAATGTTGCCTGAGAGTGTGTTTCTTCCTTTTTACTTATTTTTTTTTTAACCATGAGTGACATTCCTGGTTAAGTTTACATAAGGTAGTCGCTTCACCGTTTCTCGCACCAATGGTCTGAAAATAGACCAAGACGTCGGTTTTAGAAGCGCAACTCTTATTCAAACGTCCAGGGATGAGAATTGGAAGCAACGGAGAAAACTGTTTCTTCGGAAGAAGTTCTTTATTAATATCACAAACTTTAAGATGATACCAAAATGACGTCATAGATAGTATGCAGACCATGTTGTTTCCATGACAACGACATCTTCGTTACCGCACTTTAAATCACCACTAGATTCTTGCGGCGAGAATGCAAATGGCGATGGCTGCGTCAACACGCCTTAAGGCCGGGTCGCACACCTAACGAACGAAACAATATTGCCTTAAGCCAAGACAGGTTTTGACTAAGACACATGAAAGTTGGTTTTAGCATATTGAATGAAACCGACGCATTACAAACGCCCAATTTTGTCTAGACAGCTCCAGACGGAAACACGCTCTCCATGTTTTGGGGAGACAAAAACCTGGCATTCGTTCTGCGCATGCGCGACGATAAATTACCATACAAAACTGGTTGTTTCGCCTGAAACCAGTCATGTTGTATGCAGCAGTCTGAGACACTGTTAAGACAAAATGTTTATGGACCAATCTGTCTCGTAGTCAAATTTAGTGGAGACAGTCTTGTTCGCTAGGTGGGGCGGTCTGAATCAAGGAGCATCAGGAAAACAAAGCATATCATATGGTGCGGCGTCCGTCCTTTTAAAAAATATTGTTTGGGATTCTTTCTTATGATGGCAAAATAATTTTGTTTTAAATGCCTTTAAAATTATTGCATGCAGTTGTGCGAAACAAAAGGAGTTCTCAGAAAGAAGAATGGTTATTTAGAACATTTGATTGGTGTTCTTCGTGTCTTGTCTGAATGTTGGACGAAGAGATACCTATTTCATAGTTTCAGTAGCTCTTCTCGAGCCAGTGTAGTGGGAAGCCATGTTATCACACTACCTCATTTGTTCCCTGGAATTCATGATTTATACATTTATTATTAAAAACGCATTCTTTCTAATTTGTTAACTTCTTAACGTGCAGCACAAATTCGTAGATTGTGGTATTGCTTCAAGAAAATTTGGAAGTCGTAAGTTGGGAGAGTTCTCTCTTGTCACGACGCTATAACGCAGTCCTATGCGTTTCGTTTGCTTAAGCGCAGCTGAGGAAGAAAATAAAGAAACGCGCCAACATAGGTTGCAGGTGCTTTCCGCCAGGCACGTTTCTTTCTGCTTTTTTAGCTCGTACGAAACGGGCCGCGGATTCAATTTAATTTCAGCATGAACTGATCTCGTACGAAGATTGTAAAATCTGTGCATAAAAACTTGGGATGTGACGATAGTCTATGAGCGCAGAATAGTTGAATCGAGTATAAAACTGCGTTATCGTGTAATGTGCCGAAAAGTAGGTTAGTTTTAGTGTATCCATCATGCTTACTCCGTTTTTTTTTATGTCTATATTCATCAAAGTAATAATGTCTTTTCATATAACACCAAAAAAACATTCTAACTTATCCACATTTAAGCTGTAATTTAGCCGAAAATTATGTCAGCCGAACGAAACTGGCCGAATTTATTTCCGGCTGTAGCTTAAAAGCCGAATTTTTAGCATAAGCCGCTGAATACTGAATAAAAAAATACGGCTTGGTGGACTACGGAAGAGGTTTTTCACAGTCACCCACCAGCTCAACTACTTCAAACAACTAGGATGGACGTCCTTTCGCCCTTTTTTCCCCCCAAACATTCGGAAACCGGAGAAATTCGATTTTAAGGCGCACCCCTAATTCAATTGTGGACTAGTCGGCACCCCTTTTTCCTTCTTTCTCCAACCATACGTCGAAGCAGTACAGAATGCTGATGCTCATTTTTGCGCACGGTCTCGACCAACCATCCACACCAAATTGCTCTCCTTCTCTATTGAGATGCCTGGCGTGCTCAGATGGACGTCTCTTCCCCCCCCCCCCCCCCCCGCCGCCCTTCGCCCCCAATCCCCTCCCCCCACCTTCCCCACGTCTTCATCATTCATCCCTCTCAATCTCGTGCACGCCAAGTCGAGGCCCCCAAATCAATTATTACTGCCTTTTTCCGTGTTTGACGGTTTGGACAAGCGCTTTCTGGCGAACAAACTCCAAATTTTGCTGTTAAATTAAATTTGCAGCTGTAATGAGCGAAGTGAAGTGTTTTTTTTTGGGGTAAGTTTAAATTCAGTTTTGTTCGGGCGGTGCCCCTTCCATTTAGCGTTTTGATTGTCTGTCTGATGTGACAGATATTTGCAAGGAACGAGCTGTACTGCCTCCCCCACCTCATCGTTTTGTAGATGTAGTAAGTGTTTGCGTGAGCCGTCCGTCTTTTCCTTTTTCTCTCTTATTTTTCGATGGGAATGCGTGGGAGGGAAATGCAGGTTTATCGCCGTGGGAACAATAAAAGAATGCGTCTCTCTCTTGGTGGGAACAAAACGAAACGTATATCGAGTTAAACTTCTCTTAAAGGTTGGCAGGTTGCTTAATATTTCTTCGTCTTGTTTGTTACACGAACAAGAATATATTATTTGAGTTGAGTTTTTTTGTAGGTGTCTTCAGGACATTTGAACTTTATACGTTGGGGGCAAAACTGGTTTTAAAGTTAGGTTGAATATCACTCAGCGTTTCTACACCGCTAGTATAAGGGCTTGTTTACGTAACGACTCGCAGCTGAAATTTAATCGCGATGGTAAATGTGTCATTACCATGGTAACAACGCTTCCTGGATTAGCTAAATCCGATATCCTTTGAGAAAATGCTTGCAGTCTTATAATTCGTGATATTAAGATAAAGAATTCCTCCTGACGAAATAATTTTCCCACTAGCTTCTAAACTCAATTATTGACTCGTTTCTTTGCGAGCTGGCAGAGCTAAAACCTAAAAGCTAAAAGCTAAAACGATAATTTAAACTCATCATGGCGGTGCTCATCATGGCTACCTTGCAAAATGATCGGCAATAATAAGACCTCTGTAAATGAAAATAAAACCCTATGAGGTAATTGTGCACGATTTACTTTCTGGGTCTCCCCCCCCCCCCCAAAAAAAAAACGGCCAAAAGCCGCCGGGCTTAGGGGTTTCACCTTTGTTCTACAAAGTCGTATTTATTTATTTCCCCTTAGAAATGTTCAAATGTCAGTGCCTGGAGACTGGGCTGCGTTGGGCTGAGGATCGCTGATTGAATGAGCGAAGCGAACGAAAATCAGCGTTTGTTAGCAAGTATGCGCTAAAATTTGATTGGCCTGGTTTCCATTTTTGGGTGGATTTCCATTAGTTGGTAGATATCCATTTAACACCATTCGTGCGTAGAGCACGGGCTTCCTCTAGTCTGTTAATAAATGCAAGTGTTATGGCGAAAAGAAAATTTCGATAAATGAGCGAAAATGTGTAGGCAGTGAAGCCTTTTTTTCCAATTCAGACGTTTCGTATTTGCTTTTTCGTACCGAATGTTTCTCCTTTTGCTGAGAATTTTGGTTTGTTTCCGCAAAACGAGCACCATGCTCGACTTATAGTGAAAACAACACACCTTCCTACTCAGTAATTATATAAATCAAAGCTTTACTCGTCGTTGAATGGTCACTGACAATCAACCACAGATCTATACAGTATGTCTCACTTAGAGGAAACGGTGTACTTTTCATTCCCGTTATGCCCATTTTAGGGCAATGACGTCACGAATCCTGTTATGCCCATATTAGGGCAATGACGTCACGAATCCTGTTATGCCCATATTAGGGCAATGACGTCACGAATCCTGTTATGCCTATATTAGGGCAATGACGTCACCTTCGCCAATAGTCCGACTTTTACGGAATCACGAAGTTGCTTCTCGTCGGGATCCGGAGCTTTTACGTGTAAGTTCGTCTATGTTCGGTATAAAAATGATTGTTTAGACCTACTTAATCCGAAATACCAGTGCTGAGGCTAACAAAATTTCCGGTAGGATGACGAAATAGAGAAAAAGATCGTAAACATCGTTACCATCATAAAACTAAACACCGTAAATCGAAATTACTTCGGAGTTTCGTTTAGCAGAAAGAAAACAAAAATTATCACACCGAATGTCACTCCTGCTGTTATGAAATCGATAATCTGTGCGTTTTAACACTCAGCTCCATTCAGTCGAGGGAAATTTGCTGGAAAGAGGTTTCGTGTTAAAACAAAAATATTATACTGAAAATAATTACAATAAACATACGTTTAGAAATTAATTCATTTGGAAATTTTTGGTCGTTGTGGCTAAGTGATGGCAGGGCTCAGTCTAATTGCCTGAAGAATTTGCTCTGGTCGTCCACTGGAAATGGGGAGCCTGGCAAATTCTTTACCAGTCACGCCCGACAGGATAGCATGAGGGACTTAACAGGCTCCTTCAGCGGATATGGGATCTATTCTGGGCTCATTTCGTGTCCTGCGATGATGAGGGTTTGCCCCACCTTTTGCTACACTTCTTTCTCCTTCAAAAACGTGTAATCAAGTTCAAAATTGAGCCGGTTCATCTACAAGACCATTAAGTTACGTCGGATGACGTAAGGCTCCAAGAAATTTCTTTAAAAATTTAAAAATTTGCCAGGCAAGGTTATCTAGTGGCAATAGGGGGTACCAAAAATGAAAAATGAAAATTTTTTTTTTAAATCACCTGAATTGTCCTTGTATTACAGCTATGTGATAATTTTTTCTTATAGTTTCTTGTATATGGAAAATATTGGCAAGATCGCTAAAGATTAATTAAGAGTGGCACTAAAAAAAACTAACGTGAGCGGGTGGTGTTTTTTTCCCTTTTTATTCAAGTTTTTTCCGATACGGGCGATGGTTTCATTTTTTTTTTTATCAAACAAAAAAAATCTTCAGTAGCTTACATTTTGTTGTGGCGTACAATATCTGTGTCTTAACGCCAGGTTCGGCGTGGAAATGTTGGACATTTCATAAAGAGTCTTTCTTTAGATCAAGTTTTTACTTTGACATGCCTCGTGAACGGCCTTAGATTCGTTTCGTGATAAATATGTGAATGGAGCGCGGGCTGGTGTGGTCATCGG
>JAHWFP010208384.1:12794-61441 GCA_023313725.1 Lithobius niger | reverse complement strand
GGCCTCACTAGCAGACATGTGTCTGCTAACTGTGAGCATCTAAAAGCATATTTTGGCATGTTGAGGATAAATCCCAATGCGACAGAAATCTTTCAACGCTGTGCCCATGTTAAATCCAATAGACCCATTGCTCATAGCTAGTGCAAAATCGAATAGGCTTACGTAGCTGAACCTTTGCACACGGATGCATGGTGATCTGAGCAAGGTCCTTTTGTTGGTTTGGGGGTTGTAGGGACCAGGACAAATGCGTGGGAGGGTTTTGAAATTCGTTACCGGCGAATTTAAATTTCGTTTCTTTTCCAAGTTGCAACCAAAGATTTCAAGCAACAATGGCTTGAACAATCAACACTGGTCCTTAGATTTATTGTAAAAGCCTAGACGTACTAAAAGCCTAGACGTATTAAAAAACAAAAAAGGAAACATTAACGTTGCCGTGGATTGCGTAAGAATAAAGGGATGCACGTTAGATGATGGTTACGCAACAATATGAGCATCCACGAGCTAACGGGATTTTTGTTAACAACCCAAAAATAAAAAGCTTCGCGTTCTGCTGTTTTAGTAACAGCGATCTTCCGGGTTTTCTGCATGACTAAATGTCAACGAAATCTTGAAAAATTAAAGGGAAGGTGCAGGGATAAACAGAACAATTGAAGGGGATGGGCTGACTGAGCGAGCGAAGCAAACGAAATCAGCGATTTTTAGCCAGTGTGTGCAAAAATGTGATTAAAGCAACTTAAGCATGTGAAGAATGGTCATACAATAAACGTAGCCATGTTAATTTGGCTAATCTAACGGCTAATTGGTAATGGTAAATTTGAAAATTATAATGAAAATTTATAGAAATAAAATTCTTCTAGAAATAAGGTACAGATGAAGATAAGACGGTGTAACCTTATGTACATTCACAGTCCCTTGAAAGCTGTGATATCCACCCAAAACCAAAACTGTTAGAAAAATCTGCCAAGTTTCCAAAAACGATCGGCCTTTGAAGGTAGTGATATCATTCAACCAATGAAAGGCCGCAAAGCTCAATCCTATTAGTCAAGTTAATCGCAGCCATTAATACTTTGGACGTTAAATGAAAACTTGAAGATAACCAAGTAGCTATCTTCTAGTTTTCATTTAACTTTCGAACTATTAGTCGGTGCAATTAACTTGGCTAATAGGATTGACCTTGGCAGCCTTTCATTGGTTGAATGATATCGCTGCCTTCACACGCCGATCGTTTTTGGAAACTTGGCGGGTTTTTCTACCAGTTTTGGTTTTGGGTGGATGTAAATAACAATGGTTTTCCTAAATTAAGGCTGTTCGTTTATAACATATAGTTCACCCCGCCTTACAAAAGTAATAAGCTACACCAGTAATAAGCTACACGAGCACAGTTGTTAGAAATTAAATGCTGGATTCCGAATTACCATGTCACCGCAAAAGCAAATTAAATATGGACGAATATCTCCCTCAGCAAAACAAGAGCTAAAAATATACCATGCCTGCACAATGCCTATAGTTGCCCCTTCACTACAAGGCTGTTCCGTTGTAGGTGTGTCTCCTGCCAAAATTCAACTACATCAATGCCCATCATAATTAGATAAAAGAAACACGGATATGGCGACCACTACATACTTGGCTCTTTTACAGCTAAAGGAAATTTGGCACCTGTTTTTAGGTTACTGTGGATATTTAATTTTACGACAGAAAAAATTGAAACTTTTCGGTCAGTCTTTCGTGCATTTCAACGTAAACACTTATAAATAATTAAGCTAATAATGTTCCAGTATGTACACAACAGTAGCTCAAACATCGGGTGCAAGTAAAACAAATGTATTAGGCTGTAGCCTTGAACTTGACCTAGGCGTATGAGATGGTTTGCTTAAATGCAAACAAATTGAGAATCATTTTTAAATTCATAACCCATTGGCATTTTTAAGACATTGCAAACTGTAACATGGTCAGCTCATGAACCGTATAGGGTAAAGATCAGAATCCCCATGGGATGTTGGATAACCTGTCCAAAATTTATAGACGATGACCTGTAAGCGATAAATAACACATAGCTTGGGTAGGAGGTGAAGAACCTAACAAGCAATTTTCTCATGTTTCCCCTCTACTATGTTAGCCAAAGTGATCGTCGATCTGTACCCTTGGACAGGCATAGCACTCGCAACATAGGCTTTGGTTGAAGTTGACAATACCGAACGGTCCAAGCCTAGGCAGGTGATTTTTCGTCCTCCTTCTTGGAAAAAGCGCGAACTCACGGGACTGCAAATCCAAAATGGTTGGTCAACTCTTAAATCCCAAGTTGCTGGTTGGCTTTGACATTAAAGTGGGAACGTGTCTTTATGGAGAAAAAGTGCTCTCAGTATCGTTGATTTTGTATTACTGGCTAACTGGTTAGCTGAATAACTCGGTAGCTAATTACCCAACTAGCTTGCTTATTAGCTTAGGCCATGACCCCTGCGATAATTCTCGTAGGGTAAAAAGAAATCTGCACAGTTCTGCTCCCAACAGTAAGTTATCAAATCTACATTTTTACACCAAGGGAAACAGTCATATGGCTCCTTGGTGTGCCTTTTTCTAAACGTGCCTTTTTCTAAAATGGGGTTGAAGTTAGAAGCACGTGACCCTGAAGTTACGCGGAAGTAAAAATTATTATTGTAACCATTCTTTGTATTGTCATCCGACAGCGCAATGTGACATGCTTAAACGAAGCATCGAAATTAACCTGTATTGTGTACATTATAAGTGTAAAGGCCAAGAAATGCTCAGTGTATTTTTTCGTAGTCCAATATTGAGCTACTATCAACATAAACTTGAAAGCACAGACTAAACAAATCATGAAATAAAAAAATGTCTCTTTCCTGAGAAAGAATTCATGGAAGTCAACAATTTCCATTACTGTGCAAGAAGAACACAGTGTCCGTTACTATTATAATGTTTGACTAACACGAGTAGAAGCCGGATCATTTGTTATCTCCCACATGGAACAAGATTTTTAAGTGGGATCCTTTATATCCCCAAACAAAGTGAGCAGCAGCAACAGAGTGATTGAGTAGTGAAAAACAAAATATAGACACTGGTTCGAATACTACCACTGACCAATGTACATATTGGCCTAATCTTCTTAGGACTGATTTAGGATTTTCTAGGGTTAAACTCTATGGTTAAAATTGCATTCCTGATACACATAAAATAGGCAAATTCTTTGTCGAATAATATAGCATAGAGTTCTAAACAGGGCATTAGAAAATCTTTATCGTTAAGTGAATTGAATGTTTATTTTCAGATATAAAAAGTATTTCTTTCTTTTTCTAATAGTTTTTCACGTTCAAACGAACCCACCCCCAGGTAAGAATGTTTTTTTTTTGTAAATTATGGTTATTTAAATGACTTCTTTGGTTCACACATCATATGCATCCTGATACCTAACTAAAATAATGAAAGCCAAATACATTTCATTCAAAAATTGTATTAGTAGTGTGGTGATGGGTTTGCCTGTTTGGAAAAACCATCAGAATTTGTTCTATTCATGCCGGTAGTATTTTATAAATATGTTGGCGAGTAAATCGAATCTTTGCAACAAACTTTCATATTGTTTGCAGTCACTCGTTACTACAGATGATGGACAAGAATTCTATTACATAGGTTTTAGTTTTTGAGCATTGTCGTAAAGCGGTTACCACAATAATTTAAGACTTTGTAATCATTGTTGAAAAAAACAAGGCAACCTATTATTAGATTGCATGCAAGCGAATTAGATGTAAATTACAATGGTTTTCTTGTTTAGGTTATATAAATGTATTTGTTCTTCGTTTATAACACATAGTTCACCCTGCCTTACAAAACTAACAAGCTAATCCAGTAATAACACTCTTGTTTTGCATTAAATGGTCTATTCCGAATTACCCTATTAGCGCAAAAGTAAATTAAAAATGACGAATATCTCCATCATCAAAGAAGAGCTAAACGTGTACCATGCATACACAATACCTATATTGCATGTACTGTATGCGACAACGACTTTGTCCATTCAATAATGCAAATTTCAACAATGAATTCTGCAACATTACTAGAGGTCATGTTTTCAGCATGTTTGCAACATTGTTGTAAAAAACATTAGAAAAACTAATAGCCTGTAAGCAGGTCTCTATAAATGCTTAGTTCTTGCATAAACAAACACCAGTTGTAGAATCCGGGAACTGCAGTGAAAGCCAATGTTCTGCATTCTAAGTGGAGAAAAACGAATTCACGTGATATCATGTGACCAGAAATCGAATAGTATAATCCATTATTTTTTGGCGTTTAGTACAGTAGTCTTCATTTCAGTCCGCAGATGCTGCAGTCTCCAGATGTTTGTATGTTTGTGTATTTTGCTTCTTACGGCAATTTCATTTCGCTTTTTATTTCTTAATTTCTAAAATAACGTATACGAATGCTGTGTGTAAATAATCGAAGACTATTACAATTTTCACTTCATTTAGGTGTGGTTAGCAATTCAGCTTTATATTAGGCAAGCCAAACACGCATTCAGTTAAAGGGATATAAATAAGTCTTCGATGTGATTCATCGACAGCAGATCGAAGTTTTCCTGTTATTTGCAACCCAATTTCTACTTTAAAATGTTAAGCATTAGCATTCTCATGTTACATTTTAATTTGTAACTTACTTACAGGCTAGCTGAGTTGGCGTTTCGTTTCATTTATTGTTTAAGGGATTTTGTGTTATTGTATCATTAATTTAGAGTGGGCGTAAGGCTTCGGGCCGGGACCCCAAATCAAAGTTCATTTTTCTCTCTCTCACGGCCAGAAAAGAATAAAAAAATAAAATTAATTTTAACGTGAATAGCATATTGTTTTCGTAACAACTAGAAAGATACAAACTAAATCGAGCTTCGGCAGTGTTTTTAATAATCCGTGGTAACCTGCGTAAAGGCTACTGCTTCTCAGCGTGGATAACAACACCCTGCTACTCTATCCACTAAGTTATAGCTTCGTTGTTAGAAGCTTCTTTTGTTGCATGGACAACCTAATGTTATTAGCCGGGAACAATGGTCGGACTGACAGTGATGGAATGGAACGGAATTTTATTGAGGGTAACGGCCCGTAGCCACGCACCCTGCATACACTAAACAGGTTTTGGTCAGCTCCCGCAGTGTCGAGGCTGTGTTGTCAGATGGCAGTTGGGCGGCTGAAGTGGAGTGCGAGGTGTCGGAGCAGAGTGTTGGGTTAGGGGATGTGGATTTGTCGTGCAACAGTGTGGCGGTGGCTTACAATGATGTAATTGAATTGAATTTATTTGCGAGAGCCTTGGCCCATAGCCATTCGCCACGGCCAGAAAAGAAAAGTCCGGTAGAGGTTCAGGGGAAAGTGCATAATCATTGTGTGGAAGCAGATAGGGTTGGTGTGAGTACATGAGTGCAGTATGAGGTGCAGGATGAATGTTTTATGAGGGATGACTGTTTTAGCGTTAGTGTTGAGGTTGCTGAGTCTAGTATGAACCTGCCCACTGCTGGTATAGTAGATGGTTGCGGAGTCGGGTAGAAAGGGGAAGTTAGGTTAGAATTGATCAGTTAGGGCACTTTCGCCACTCACAGGTCGCGTGCATTTGCTATAGCTTCCTGGAATGTCAGAGGCATCAGGAATAAAATCTCAGACGTTGAAAAGATACTTAAACATGTGGACATTATTGGTGTGCAGGAAGTCAATCTTCGGAATTTTGACGAGGCTTCGGCTTTTAGGTACGACTTTGTAAACAGTGGAGGAAACGTGGGATTCTTTATTAAGTGTCTGTCCCTTATGTCCTTTCCCCTATGTTTACCCGTTTTACAGGGATTGATGCTTGTGCTGTGAAGGTTTGCATGCTTGGGTAGTGGGTCACTATCGTGGTGGTTCATGTTACGGCCTCACGGTCTGTGCGAGAGTGGGAAGTGTGGCTCAATCAATTTAGTGGGTCGGTCATAGTATGTGGTGACTTCAATTCGCACCACCATGACTGTGGTCAGTTCGGATTGACACGAGGGGTCGGAATCTGGCTGCAGCTATCGACCACATGGGTGGTGTATATTTCAGGATGGGACGCCAACCTTTTCCCGGTGGCAACTGGGCTCCGTCCAGGAGTCAGTGCTTGACTTCTTTGTGTGCTCCCCAAATGTTAGGCAGTACTACAGCTTCTCTGTTTTCGATGAGGTCCTGCGGCCTCTGGGTCATCCTGAACCTGGCAGGCCTAGGAGCAGACAGTGTCCACGTGCCTCCAATGGGGTAGTGAGTACCTGGATTACCAACAATGGAGTTGGTGTGCCCCTATTGCGAAACAAAGTGCCAAGTGGGTCCAGGACCCAGCAGGTCTGGTTGACCAGACTTTGTTCGTGTGCTGTTTGTGACAGACGGCGGGCGTATCGTCAGTGGAAGCGTCGTCCATGTGATTACACTTGGTTGGTGTATCAGGGTATCGCTAGGGAATCATCACACCTGATTCGGAGAGAGCGGGAGCAGTATCCATACAGACTGTGTGCTGACGTTAGTACTGCAGGGTCTCTAGGTAATGCCTGGCGGGTCCTCAACCAGAGTTCTGTCAAGGTCACGCAGGAGTGGGTGTATGATCTGCGCGACAGATCGAACAGCGTTATAAGAGATGAGGTCATGGCTGATGCCTTTTGCAGGCGGTTTGCCAGTGTCTATGCCCTTCCGGCTGGTCTGCACTGCCTCCTCCTGTGCTTAATGCGAGTGATGGCTCTTCAGAGGATCAATCTTGGGACGAGTCCGAATACTTGGCGGTTCTCGCAAAGTGTAGGGATGGTAGTGCTCCCGGTATTGATGGCATCTCGTATAAGGGCCTGCGTGGCCTCACTGGAAGAGCCACTAGTGAAGGGGTAGCATTGCTGCAGTACATTTTTAGTGAGGGATTGGTTCCAGAATCATGGCTGTACACCATCATCGTCCCTGTACACAAGCCGAGGACATTGAGGTCTGATGTGGCCAACTATCACCCGATGTCACTCTTGTCCAATCTTCGAAAGGTATATGAGCGGATGCTCACCAGAAGATTGGAATGGCATCTGGAATATTGTGATTGTCTTGCCCCAACCCAGTTTGGGTACAGGGCAGGGAGAAATGCCATTATATTCCTGCTTTCTGGGATATATGAAGCCTGGGCACATGGCCTCACCGTCGCAGCGGTATGTTTGGATATAAAGGCTGCATATGACACAGTGGAGGTTGATTGGGTCCGATGTGGCCTGGTGAGGATGGGAGTAAGCAACCGACTTGTTGATGCTATTTGTGCCCTTTTGGCTGAGCGCAAGTTTGTGACTAGGGTTAGTGGCTTCTGGTCTGCTGCGGCAAGCACCGATCGTGGGCTCCCGCAGGGGAGCTGCATCAGCCCGCTACTTTTTGCTGTTGCCATTAATGATGTTCTCCTTGAAATTGGGGAGTCTAACAATATTGTGTGTTATGCCGATGATGTGGTGCTCTGGTTTGCTGGTGAGGACCCAGTGGAATGTTGTCTGCGTGCTCAAGCGGCCGTTGCATGGGTGTCGACTCTCCTTGGGGATAGGGGTCTTTTACTTGCTCCATCCAAAACGGAACTGGTTGAGTTCAACAAGTTGCTGACCCGGCGCCTGGCTTCTTTGTCCATCACGGTTGGAAACACTGTGATAGAACAATCTTCGTGTGTCAAGTATCTTGGAGTACTACTCGATAAGAAGTTGGCGTGGGATCGGCACACCATCTCCCTTAAGGTCAAGATTCGGTCAAGAACGTCTGTCCTTAAGAGGCTCTCTACAATAGAAGGAGTGAAGCGAGGTCCCCTCTTAGCAGTGTATAGGACTTTCATCAGAGCGATACTGGACTATCACCTCCCGTTTTTGTGTCATGTTCAGCAGCACATCCGGGCATTGCAGGTTCTTGTTAATGATTGTCTTCGGATAGTCTCTGGTTGTCTGATTTCAACACCGGTCAGTACTCTCTGGGTAGAATGCTGTGAGCCTCCGCTTCATCTTCGTGCAGCGGAACTCCTGTGCTCCTTGTGTGTTCGGAATGCCAGCAGGGGTGAGGGAGACCCGGTTGGTTGTGTTGTGAGGGAATATTTCAGTGTCAGTGCACCGCTTCTGGGTGCTCTTGACCCCCTTGGCGGTGGAGTGGCCTTCCTGCAGTTTCTGTCTCATCTGGCCCCAATGCAAGTTGCACGGGCGTCCCCTTTTTGCCCGTGGGCCTGGTGTCCAAGGTTGTCAGAGGTATTTGCTGGGTCTGCGGCGGGGTATGAAGTATTCTGCGACTCCTCGTTCTCCCAGCGTGATGCTGTTGGTGCGGTCGGGGTGGTGGTGCCTTCATTGAAGGTGGATGTTGGCTGGCGGCTTGATGCCGTCTTTTCAAGCACCATTTGTGTACTCTGTGCCATCTCGGTTGCGGTTGATTTTGCATTGGATATGGACCTAGCATCATTCACCGTGTACTCTGACTCGAAGTCAGCGATTGGGCTACTGCGCAATGCAGTGATCTCACTAGATTTGAGTGACCCCTTGATCAGTGAGATTGGCCAGAAGTTGTGGGCTGCGACCAGCCAGGGCCCAATTCGACTTCTCTGGGTAAAGGGTCATGCAGGAAATAGTGGGAACGAACTTGCTGATGGAGTAGCTAGGGCCACCGCAGAATCTCATACTCAAGTCATCTCCCCGGTTGTGTTCCCAAGATTCAAGCGAGCCAGCCTTAGTGCTTGGTTTCGCTTGAAATGGGAGGAGGAGTGGCGTGTTTCGGCCACTGGGCGTGTTTTATTCTCGATCCAACCATAGTGCTGTGAGAAGTCGCCAGTGGATGGATTACCTGCTTGGATGGGGAGAGTGCTCTCCAGATTGCGGACTGGGCATTCCCATCTGCGGGCCCATCATTTCAGGCTAGGCTGGCTCCGGTCTCCAGGGTGTCGTCAGTGTGGTGCTGCTCACACTCCTGAGCATTTCCTTCTTGTCTGTCCCGCTCTTCGACCTCATATAGCAAGCATCTCTCGGTTCATTAGGGCTGACCCAACGGTGCGTGGCCGAGCAGGACGTCAGTGCAGCGTTTGCGCGCGATAGCGGCATTTGTCAGGGCAACCGGTGTCACAATATGAAGCCCTTGCTCCCCTTAGCCCCACTCCGCACTCCGGCCTCTTCTAGGATAGCGAAAGGGTACTTAGCAGATGAGTAGTAGTATTATGTGGGTAGCGTTTAGCGTGGTTGTGGTTCGTGACATTGTGGTGGCTACCCTGCACGGAACTAGGATTCTTGTGGATTGTGGTTGGGTAGGACTGTCGTTTGCCTGTGAATGTGCCAGCTGGGAATGTGTTTTCAAGGACAGTTGGACTTGTAGACGTTTGGAAAACAGCATGAAAATAAGACAAGGGTACTTGTACACAGTGGCATGCTGTGGGACTTGTTATTGTCCATGCTGGCTCTACAGGATTGATTTATTGGGGAGAATGGTTGAGTTTGTGTTGTTGTTGGTTGCTGTTAGGATTAAGATTAGGTTAAGTGTGTACTTACAGTGATGGTGCACTTGATGGTAACACATCACTCCGATTTGGACACAGTCGGTCTTGGCTTGAAGAAGCGTTCGCCTTTCTGGCCTGCACCTAAACAGGCAATGAGCCAGGAGGCGAGACACGGGATTTCTTCCCCAGTCGGCCTTGGCTTAAAGCAGCCTTATCCATCCCCGCTGCAAGGCCGTTTCAACGCTGTATCACGCAAGTTGCTGCATGCTTGAACTAAAATGCTTGGTAATTTTATCATTCATACTCCTTGTGTCGCTCTTGGTTTTTTATTCAAATAAATTTTGCAGACTTCACATGGGTTTTCTTGTTTCACAAATTTTAAGAATTTTTACTTAAAAGCCATCTCCTTCCCCGCTACGTGTGAGGCTTTGAAACAGCAACCACATGTCGCCTACAATTTTTGGCTAATATAAAAGATTTCGTGCAAGGCGAAATCGTACCTAGAAACTATTCGTTTTTACCGCTATTAGGCTGGACTATTGCTGAGTAGAGCACCAGCTAATAGCACACTATTGATCGAATGTCGATGTTTTACAAATGCAAACGTGGAAACATTTTTGACATCCCTTTTGTTATCAATATTTTGTTTAAAAAGGCCTAATTTACCATTAATCTTTTCGTAGCTTTACGTAATTTCATTTAAATGTAAGGCTAAATAGGTAGTTTGTATTTACAATTTCCAAAATGCAACTTCAACAGTCGTCCCTTAGCGAGCTCCACGTGCCTCATTCTTGAATAACGGCTGTTAGCACTGCCAGCCGTAATCCTACTGACAACACTACTGGACCACGCGTCCCCTACGTGGCACAACAATTGTGGACCATCCGCACAGCAGGAAGATTTGAATTGAATTGAATTGAATTGAATTTTATTGAGGGTAACGGCCCGTAGCCACGCACCCTGCATACACTAAACACTAAATTACAGACTAACAGCAGAACCAGATGACTACAGGAATACAGGAATGCAGGAATGCAGGAATACAGGAATGCAGGAATGCAGGAATACAGGAATGCAGGAATGCGGTGATATTCCGAAACTAACAATCAACTTCGAAAAATTCGTTTCAACAATGGTCCAAAGGGGTTTTTTCGCCTAGAACTACGAAAATACGCCTACGCGAAATCCGGATTATTTTTTTGTCTTTTGACACCTTTCTCATATTTTTAGCCTTCCTACTTCAAGAGGAGAAGAGGTACATATATACCTATACCGACCGTAAGTTTTTAATGATTAAGATTGGCTCCCTATTGACGTGCCAGACTCAGCTGTATTAAAGGCACTCTCACAGTACGGGGAAGTAGCGAGTTTGACGCATGAGCGGTATCCTCTTGAGGGACTTCGGCATTGCCGCACTGGAGTGCGCGCAGGCGTTCTGAAGCTGAAAGAGTCTGTTGTGTTGGATGACGTCCCTGATGTTGTGCGTGTACTCGGGATCGCTGGCCTGTTGGCTATTGCAGAGAGGCCACCCAAGTGCCTAAAGTGCTTCCAGCGTGTGCACGTGAGACGTCTGTGTTCCGCAGTTTACTGCAGGGATTGCCACCGTGTCGTGCCACGCGACACACCTTGTGTGCATCTGGCTCACCACAATGAGGTGGCTGTTACTCATGTGGCTGTTCCAGGGCTGGCTGTTCCTGAGGCGGTTGTTCCTGAGGGGCCTCGGCTAATACGTATTTGGGAACGGAGTGGCTTGTCCAACGCCGCTCACGTCGCCGTAAGGCTTCGGCGTCCCGGTCAGCGCTTGCGACTTTTCCGCCACAGAACAAGTTTGTTGCCATAGAAGAAAACCGTTTCGAGCCTTTGGATGTCAATGAAGAGTTGTGTGATCAGCAGATGGAAGATGCCAGTCTGTGTGCCAGGGTGGGTGATGAGCTGGATCCAAGTGGTGGACCCTCTGTGACAGTGAGTCAACGTAGTTGTAAAGAAGCATGTGACGAAATTGTGGATGACCAGTGTGATAATAGTGTGTTGGCGGGCATTTCGGGTGAGGTTTCGGTCTGCTCTCGCAGTGTCGAGGCTGTGTTGTCAGATGGTAGTTGTGTTGTTGAAGTGGAGTGCGAGGTGTCGGAGCAAAGTGTTGGGTTAGGGGATGTGGATTTGTCGTGCAACAGTGTGGAGGTGGCTTCCAGTGTTGGCTCTGTTTATGCGGAGAATGAGATGTCGGTTACTGCGCCGCCGTAGTGTTGTTTGTGCAGATTTATTGTTTTCACCCTGTGAGTGTGGAATGCGAGGGGGGTGGGAAACAAGGGGGAGGATGTAGCAATTTTAAGTTCTAAGGTTGATGTTTTAGGCCTTGTGGAAACTAGGCTTCCATTTTTGGTGTTGTTCCTGTTCTTCCTGGATTTGTGGGTGTTGTGAGTTGTGGCCGGTCTGGGGTTCGGGCTTATGTGCATAATTGGGTTCCCGTTTGTGACCACCCCCTCTGCCCCCTTGTCGTGGGGTAGACGCATGTGTGTTCAGGATTTGGGATTGGGGAGGAGGAGGGTGGATAACGGTGGGTTTTCTGCACATGACGGGTAATGTTGTTGGAGCCGAATGGGAAGGGTGGGTGTCATCCCTGTTGGGCCCGGCTATTTTAGGGCGTACTTGAACGCCCACCATTGGCTCTGGGGGAACGTCAATTGCAAAACTAGGGGTAGAGTAGTTGCCGGGAGTTTGGATCGTTTGGGCCTGACCGTGGTGCCAGATGGGTCGCCAACGTTTGTCCGCAGGTATGGGGTAACTATCCAGGAGTCGGTTCTGGACTTGTTTCTTTGCACAAGTAGTCTGGCTGCTCGGGTCGCATTTGAGGTCTCATCAGACCTCCGGTGAAGTGACCACGTCCCTGTTGCACTGACCTGGGGTACCGGAGGGAGAAGGGTTTTTGGTGTGCCGGCTCGCCTGGCCTGCCCTAGTGTTGGTTCTGGTGATTTTGCGCCATGGGTGGAAAAGTGGGTAAGGATGAGGGGGCGGGGGAGGCGTTTGTCGGCCAGTAGGGCTCAGCGCAATGCTATTTGGTGGTCGCCGGTCTGTATTCTGGCGGTCAAGGATAGGCGTCGTGCATGGCAGAGATTTCAGCTACATCGCAGCGACGAACGGTGGTTTGAGTACATCGGCACTGCTTAGGAAACGTGGTTTCTCCTCCGAAAGGAGAAGGCGCTTTTTGAGCCCAGGCTTTCTGCTAGGGTCTCAGAGGGCCTACCGATCTCGAAGGTTTGGGTTCTTGTGCGGCCACAGGATGGCCTTTCTACGCTTTCTTGGGATTTTGGTGTGTCTGGTGTAGTTCTGCGTGGACCTAACATGGCTGATGCTTTCAATGTCTCAGTGTACGATTCCCTGAGGGGCCCTCCCCCTACGGGGGAAATGGGGGGACCAAGGGGGAGATGACGGTTCTGATTCCTCACTGACCAGAATCGAGTTGTCTGCCGCACTTGCGGCCTGCCGGACTGGCAGTGCTGCGGGCATTCATGGGGTATCGTACGAGGATCTGCAGGCTTTGGGGGATGAGGGCTGCTGCGCACTCCTCGGTTTCTTTCAAAGCCAGTTTGACAGGCCCCCCCCCCCGCCTCAGTCTTGAATGTTTTCTGTCTTGATTCCAGTTTTGGGCAGGGGTAAGGTCTGTACACCCGTTTCGAATTAATGGCCAATTGCACTTCTGTCTTGTGCTCGGAAGGTGTATGAGAAGATGCTTGTGAGCAGGCTTGTGTGGCAATTTGAGGGTTCGGGGCATCTGTTTGGTGCACAATTCGGCACTTGTAAGCACCGGGGGCACAAGATGCACAGCTGTTTCTGGAATCCGGGATCCGTGAGGCATGGCTAAATGATTGTTTTGCTGTGGCTGTGTTCCTGGAAATTAGAGCATCCTATGACATGGTGGATGTTCAGTGGGTTGGCCATGAACTTGACGCGCTGGGGGTTAGCTGCAAGGTGAGGGCTGCGGCCATCACCCTGCTTGGGCGGCAGGCTTTTGCCACTAGGGTCGGGCCTTTTTGGTCAGGGATTAGAGATACTGGCCGAGGGCTCCCCAAGGGAGTTGCCTCAGCCCGGTGCTTTCGCTGTTGTCATCAATGCTGTCCTCGTGAAAATGTGTTTGGCTGTCAATGTCGTGGGTTATGCTGATGACGTGGCTGTCTGGCTCACAGGTAGGGATCTGCCGGAAATCCTGGCGGCACTGGAGGCTGCTATTAGTAACGGCTCTCGCATCCAGGGGTCTCCAGTTAGCCATTGCCAAAACTAAGCTCATGGTTTTTAAGCGGGTTCAAGTTTGCGAGGCATCTCTCTGTGTGAACGGCACCCAGCTTCAGTCCTCCCTGAAGATCCGGTCCTTGAGTTTCTGGTTGGATTCTGAGCTTAGGGTGCATGATGTGGCTGCTGTTTGCAGGAATCTTTCGACCCGGCTCAGGGTGTTGAAGTCGCTGGTAGGCAATAGGTTGGTGGCACTGCACAGGACGGTTGTGAACCTATACAGGGTGTACTTGCGGTCATGTGAGGATTTCCATGCCCCGCTTTTAGTTGCCTCGCGGCAGGCTATAGATAGGCTGGAGGTTGCTGTGAATGACTGCTTGCAGGTGATTACTGGCTGTTTGCCTTCGACAGCTGTTCATGCTATTCATGTTGAGGTGGGGAGCAACCTGTGTTGTTCTAGGCAAAGGAATTACTGATGAGGTCCTGCCTGCGGGCGATTGCAAGGGGCCAGGTGGGTCCTCTTGCTCACATTCTTTGCAATTATCGGATCTTGTCCCCTGACACCCGGGCCCTGCTTAGTGCTCCAGAGCTAGGTGTTTCCCTCTTGGATCAGGGTTGTCTCGGTGCCTACCCATTGCCGGAGTTTGTGAATCCTCCGGCCCCATGGGTGTGGTGTGGTGTGGTGCTGCTGCATTGGCGATGCTGGATCCTAAGGTTCCAGTGCGTCTGCCGGGTACATGCACCCGTGTTTTGTGACGCTTCCTTTGTGCAATGGGGAGTGGGGGAGTAGGGGTGTGCATTCCAGAGCTGCATTTGGAGTATGGGTACACCGTTTGTGCTCTCCCATCAGCTTTTGTAGGCGAGTTGATGCAGTCTCTGTGGCTGTTGACGTGGGGTCGGAACTGGGTTTCTCAGAATTTTGTGTTTTGACAGACTCTCTAGCGGGGTTGGATTTCTTGGGGAGGTGTTTCTGGACGCTCCAGTGTTCGCACCCAATTGCACGGGTGGTGTGGTGGAAGATATACACTTTGGGTCTGCGAGGCGTATTTGTGTCGATTGGGTGGGTGAAGGGGCACTCAGGGCCTTTCGGTAATGAGCAGGCTGATCCCCTGGCTCACAGAAGTACAGAGGGGGGGGGGGGGGGGGTTGCAGTGAAGTGCGTGTGGCTCTCGGTCCACGTGATTTGATACCTGTGGTTGGTAGGGCTGTGCAGGGGGAATGGGAAGTGGTTTGGGCTACGGGTGTAACGGGGAGATGACTCTTCTCTTTGCATCTCTCAACTGCTGCTCCGCGGTTACTGAACGGTCTTTCCCGCAGGGATGCTGGCCTGTTGTCACGATTGTCATCCCATTTCGCCCGTTTGGGGTGGGCGAGGTCGCCATAGTGTGTTTGTGGTGGTGGGCCAGAGACAGTCGGGCACTATCTATTGGAATGTCCCTGATGGGCCGTCACAACGGCGATTTGTTTTGAGGGGGGGGGGGGAATCCGTTGGCGGAGTGGGGTCCCACCTTATGCTCTACCCGGTGGAGGAAGGTTGGGCTGAGTCCTGGGTTTCTGCCGGGTAACACGCAGGTTTGATATGTGACTCTGGATCTGTCCTCCCTGGTTGGTTTCATGCCCCTACGCATTTCCACGGGGGCAGGATCACGGTTGTGTATCTTGGACAGTTTGTACTGTGTTTTGATTCTGGTTTAGTATGTAAGTAGTGTATAGACTGAGCAGATGGCCTAAAGGCCGAGTAGGCTTAATAAAATATCAAATCAAATCAAATAACAAGGCTGTTCCGTTGCAGGTTTGTCTCGTGCCAAAATTCAACAACACCAATGTCCGTCATACCCAGATAAAACAATCACGAACATGACGCCCACTATACACTTGTCTCTTTTGCAGCTAAACGAAGTTAGGTAGCTGTATTCAACTACCTGTGGAAAAATAACTATGCGACAGAATATGTTGACATTTAGCTAATCGGGACATTTGGTACTTGACAACAAAAAAGTCACGATTAGTGATACAACTTAATGTTTCTTGTTTAAAAAAAGGTGTGTCTAGTGTTGATATTTGCCTCATTACTAACTACCTAGGGGATTTTACGAAATAAATTCTTCTAAATACAGATGCAAACCTATTTACATTGCCTTTCGGACTTATATAGCAGTTTCCCTCTGCCAAGGACAGGAGTAAGAATTGAGAAAAGCCAGGTTTCTGGTAGGGGCATGCCATCAAACCTCTCTTGTAAGTACTACAAAAATTCGTTTTGAGCTGTCTCATTAAGTGACTTCAACTGCCTGTACGAGATAATATCTATCCCAACTGCACTATCAGAACAGCAGGAGGCAAGCGCCACTGACAACTCCAAGCGAGTAAGCGGACAATCAAGAGGGGAGGATTGAGACCAATCTTCCTCACTTCATGGTGGACTAGGCCCTTTGGGTGAAACATAAACAAGCGAGACGTTTTCATTAAAAGCTTCCGCCATTTTTATGCCCGTAGTACTACTCCAGTATACCCAACTACCCAAGAGATCAAAGGTCTGGAGACCGATGGTCTCACAAGTCTCCAAACACTTTCCACCGAACTACCCAGGGGAATTCCTTCACAAAGCCTATGGCCATATCGGGACTTCGCATTGCGAAGAATAAATCGCGACTCTGCTGCAATACCAAAGAACACTAACCACCTCTCATCTGACGGAACTCTGCAATACCTCTGCCACGCATGCCGCCTGTCGCGCACAGCAACCGTGCAATTGACACCAGACAGGTTGCTTACACCTAGCGCCAAGCTTGACATGCGCACCCATGGCAGCACTCCTACTGTCGATCCACCTAGCCACCGATGGGGCAAAATCACCCCTAGAAACCAGAGGACGTTGATCGTCACACACACCACTCCTAGGAGGGGAATAACCAACAAGCTGAGAGAGAGCAATCGGGAGATGATCACTCCCTCTCAGATCATCTGAAATTCCAAAAGAAAATAAGTGCGAGATGGACGTTGAACACAAAAAGAGATCTAACACAGACTCCTGCATAATGTCACCACACCTACGAAAGAAGGTTGGCGAGCCATCATGCAGGACTTCAAGACCATGCAAATCCAATGACGACACAATAAGCCGACCTCTAGAGTCGTTACGTCGACTCCCCCAAAATCTGTGGTGGGCGTTGAAATCCCCCCCTAAAATTAAAGAGTGAGGAAGAAGATTTACCCAATTCAGCCAATCATATTTAACCAGTCGTCCCACAATATGCACAAACGCAATAGTAACCCATTAAGAGCCACTCCACACACGCACTACACATGCCTCTAGTCCTAGGCATGTTACAATTGGGATTGAAAAGGTACATGCCATCTAACCAACACCCGAACACTAGAAAGAGCATCATGTGATGCAACTGAAACCAATGTACCTGGCGCCAATTTTGTTTCTAAAAGGCCAAGAACATCTGTGAAGACACACAAGCTATCCACTTCATCCAGCTTGTTCGAAACCCCTCTCACATTCCAAGTACAAACTACGAATACTTTTCTTCCTGCCCAACCGCACTATTGCATACAACATCTTGAACGCCACTAGCATCACACCCAGGCTCCTTAGTTGACATTGTATCGCCTTGGCACACAAAACCTTCAGGCTCACTCACTACTTCTTCACAATCGGAGCCAAAACCACCATCAACACCAAGATTCACATCAACACTTGGACCTCCATCGGTGTGGGAAGGATCCGACAAGGGAAAAAACCTATTTTCCTCGACCGCCTGAAATTTTGGGGACGGTGGGGAGACTGCAATACCCGACTTCCTTGATGACACCCTCTTACGACGCACAGGACGCACAAAACCTTCCGCATCCTCCAGGCCGGGAGGCACAGATGAGGAAAGCACTGCTGATGGTGCCACAGATGGCGCCACACCGAGATTCTCACAGGGAGCACCATCCGACAAAAGGTTTAGGCTAGGACCTGGAACGAAGGACGGAGTAGACACAGTAGGCCCAGTAGGGTCTGCAAAAACTGGGAACACAGCATTACTGCCTTGAGAAAGGTGAGTGCCAGTATCGATATCAACAACCATAGCATCACACTGCACTTCAGACACACAGGGCACCACGCACGGTTCATAGGTTTCTGTTGTGACAGGGCTACGTTGTATAGCAGGCGGCTGCTCAGCAAGATGCACACACAGTGATGACTTGGGCGCAAACTCATGGCACTCCCTGCTAAAAACACTAGCACACACACGTCTCACGTGACCTCTTTGCTTGTATTTCAGACATTTTGGTGGTCTGCCAGCAACTGCTAAAAGCGCCGTAACACCTCTAACACTTAGTTCGTCAGGCAACTCCTCCACAGATACACGCTCGTTAAGCTTTAGTGCAACACTCCGTACACCAGTAAAGCAATGCCTTACACCGTCCACATCGTATACTTCTTGCTTATACTCAGTGAGAGTCCCAAACTTTGCAAGGGCTGCACCAATGTCGCGGTCAGTGATGCCATACGGTAGCCAATGTATCTTCATGCAAACAATGCACGTGTGTAAATCATAAATTCTAGTAGAAAATCCGTTCAACTCCAGCATGCCAGACGACATTACTTTACGTTTTGTCTCTGCGTCTGCGAAGACAACTTCAAAAATATTGCTTGACCTCAACGGAACCATTCTCATGTCCATTCTCATGTCAACAACAGAAGCTAACATGTCTCTTAAATGATGTACTACATAAGGACGGCCGGTCGGGTCAGCAATCACAACCAAAGAAAGGGCCATATCCACATTCGAAAGACTGTCAAGATATTGCTGCCGCAACGCACTGTCTTCATTAGCATTGGTTTCCAAGCTGGCTTCACTTCCCCCGTTGTTCCTGAATCCATCAGACTGCGCCGACTTGTAAACTCCGCCTCTGACGACTCCCAGCATTCCACTGTCGCTGGTCTCGAAAGCCACTTTCTCAGTATTTACACCGTGACGCACATACTCATGATCAGTCTGTCGTACCACAACCTCAGTTACCATCGGATCCTCTGCTCTAACAATGAAGCTTTCATTGTTAGACAAATTTCCATCGACACCAATGTTGAAGACACCGTTGTTCAAAACACTATTGTTCAAACCACTAGTCACTTTAGGGTTACTATCAGGTACTTTACCAACAACAACATCATAGTTATGAAGATTGGCATCTGAAATTTCTTTCCTACAGGCCTCACGGTACACCTCAGCATACGTCTCTTCCGATATAAAACCCGAGCGGATTTGCCGCTCGTCCACTACAACAACAACACGACAACAACAGTACGAAACGAAGAATGTTTGCTTCCTATTTCTTACGAGTTAGTTATTTAGTAAGTTAGTCTATTCAGGGAGCTCGGACACATTATGGATGGATATCTCGACAATGAATAAGAACCAAGGAATCCTGTGAATGTAATTCTCCTAAAGCAACATAGAAAAATAGGACTTCATCATTGGCTTTTCAGCCATTTTACAACAATGCACATGTAGTTGTAACAATGCATTCATTGTTTCAACAGAAGTAGAAATATACTCATGTAAACAACCAAACAAATAAAAACTATAGACCTTTTCGCTAGTTCTGTTTTTTAATAGGTTTTCCGAGGTATTTTTGTTACCCAGAAAAATTTGTATTACATCATAGTCTACTGTCCCAGTCATCCAGGTTGTATCAGTCCAATGGAAAATTTATACTGTGTTTCTCTACTTCGTTCCCCTGAACGAAATCCTCAAAATTGAAAATATTTAGCTAAAATAATGGGAATGAAATACGGACCTCAGCTAACTGTCATCGTGTGCTTACCGTGCTCATTCCACCACCCATCTTCTACTTGGAACAGTATCATGAAACCATTGGAGCCGAAGTGATATTTTCTTGTTACCTTTCGGTAATCGTTGACACATTCATTTGGTCACATGGACCAGACAGAGTCTTACTAGTAAAAGAGCCCCCTCCTTATCATAGCATAACCTAAAAACAATAATGGACCACGAAATCAGGTAGATGAAACAAAGACATGAGTTATGGTAGGAAATAAATCTACATTTTAAAGCAATAAATAAATATAAAAAAATCATATGAATTATTGAGGTGGTTGTTTTCCCACCCTTTTAGGTTTGAAGGAAAAACCTAGACTGATTTTAAAAATATTACGGAGTGGATCTACTAAGTTCCCTAGGATACCAGGATGTCAGGATGTAGCCTTGAACATAATGTAGATGTATGCGATGGTTTGCTTCAATGCAAACATACTGAGAAACATTTCTTAATTCAAAACCAATCCTACTGGGATTTCGAATGCACAATTCTGCGATATTTTTAAGCAGTTGCAAACTGTAGCATGGTCATCCGTCTCGTCATAGTCTAGGGAGAAGGTCAGAATTCTCACGCGAAATTGATAATATAGCTCAAATTTATAGTTGATAACGTTTTAAGCGATAACAACATATACCTTGGGTCGGAGCTGAACAACCTAACATGTGACTTTCTCATGTTTGCCCTTTATATGTTTGCCTACGTGATCATCGATCTGTCCCTTTTGGCAGGCATAACACTACGCTACATAAGCTGTGGATGAAGTTTTGAACACCTGTCCATCTTAGCCGTGTTTACTAGATAGGTAGATTTTCGTCTTCCATATTGGATTAAAAGTGAACTTATCAGACTGCAAACCAATCTGGTTGGTCAACTTCTAATTCCTAAGTTTCGGGTTGGTAGAATCAGGTCAGGTGACTTATCTGTCTATCATACTCTCTCTTAATTAACTACCGATCACGTCCCAGGACCTTCTCTAGCCTGAGGGAAAACAATGGCCACAATCTCCAGGAATACTAAATTTAATGGTGTGGTAACAAAGCTTAAACGCCTTTGAATTCATAGTCGTCCTGGGGCACATAACCCACTTCGGGTTCGTGCTACCCCCCAAAAATCAAAACAACTGACAGACTGTGTCTTTTAACTGTTACAACAAGTAACCTGTATTGTACTGCTTGCTAGTACGGAATGTTATCTAATCATAAACCCACAAGCGCAGACTAAACAAATACCAAAGTGTAAAAAACTATCTTTCCTGCGAAAGAGTTCATTGAAGTCAACAATTTTTATTACTGTGCAAGAACAACACTATGCCCATTAATATTATAATGCCTGATCAACACAAGAAGGGGTGGTGTCCATTATTACTTCCGACATGGAACAAGCGATTTACGTGGGATTCTTTATATCCCCAAACAAAGTGAAACAGCAGCAGTTTAGTGGTCGAGTAGTGTAAAACAAAACTGAGACACTGGTTCGAATATCGCCACTGACCAAATTACATGTTGGCCTAATCCTCTTAGGACTGAGTTATGATGTTTCTAGAGTTAAACTCTATGGATAAAATTGCGTTCTTTATATACATGACGTAGGTACATTCTTTGTCCACGAATGGAGTACAGAGTGCTAAATAGGCATCAGAAAATCTTTATCGTTAAGTGACTAGAATGTTTACTGTAAGATATAAAATGAATTTCTTTCTTATTCTAACAGGTGGCGTCGCTGTAACAGGGAAACCCGTAGGTGAGAATGTTTTTTGTTGTAAATTATGGTTATTTAAATGATTGCTTTGGTTTACACATCATGTGTATCCTGACATAACTAAAAGATATATGAAAGCCAAATACATTTTATTAAAAAATTCTATTATAGTTAGGTGATGAGTTTGCTGTGTTTTTGAAAACTTCTACGATTGTTCTATTCATCCCAGTAGCCTTTTATAAATAGATTGGCAAGTAAATCGAACCTTTTGCAACAAAACTTTCTCATTCTTTGCATTCACTCATTACTCTAGATGATGAACACACATATTATGTAGGCCTGTATTTTTGAGCGTTATTATAGGCGGGTGTCACAATTATTTAAGAATGTTCTAACCATTTTAGAAAAAAATGCAACTACTAAATTGCATGCTGCGAATTTCGACGTAAATAACAAGGGCTTTCCTGTATAGGCTAAATAAATGTTTTTCCTGTTAATTTATAAACCATAGTTTGCTCTGCCTTACAAAAACTAACAAGATAATCCAACAATAGTAAGTACTGTTGTTACACATTAAATGTTGGATTCTGAATTACACAATCACCGCAAAGGAAATTAAACACGGATGCATATCTCCTTCAGCAAAAAAAGAGGTAAACATATACCTTGCCTACACACTGCCTATAGTTGCACATTCAATAACAACGCCATTCCATTGTAGTGTGTCTCCTGCCAAATTCAACAACATCAATATCCATCATATACAGATAAAATAAATACCGATATGGCTTCCACTATACACTTGTCTCTTTTACAGTTAAAGTAAGTTTGGCATCTGTTTCGAACATCTGTGAAAAAATAACTTTGCATCAAAATAGGCTAAAACTTCAACTTATCGGGACACTTTGGTACTTAACAACAACAAAAGTGACGATTAGTGACACACCTCAAAGTTTCTTTTTAAAGAAGGTGTGACTAGTGTTGATATTTGACTAATTAATAGCTAGCTAGTTTGAAATAAATTTTCCCATGTAATGAGGAAAGACGAGAATAAGCAGTTAGCTATAATTTAACCGTGTGACGTTTCTTTTGCTGGTCTGGAGGTTACATAAACTGTAACAGCAAAGTTACTAACATATCTTAATGCTATTTTATTTTTGAAACTAGCAGCGCCATTTTTTGATACAATATGTAGAAAAACAATATTTCTTTGATAGCAATGACGACTGAGGAACACGTCAGCGATGGCACAAAAGCAAGAATTCATATACTAATATTCGTAGTAGTGACACTACAATGAATATTACAGGCCTTTTGTAGGTTTTGCGATACGGAGAAACGCGAATTCAAAGTTATCGATCAATCTTATTAATATTTTAAGGACAGAGTATTCTTTTTTCTAATTAAGGGGGTTTGACCAGACAATAAGGTCATCTGCGCACTCAGAAAGGTATTGCATTTTTTTTTTGTTATTTTACTTTTAGCAAGCAGGAACCCAAAAGACTAAGGTATTTAAAAATAATAGTAATAATAATATTTTTTTTATATATACTTTACTTTATTTCATTTTATGTTACAGCAACAATAACACCACACATCAATTCTATATATAACGATACATAAAATGATGATTAATACAATTAATATGAAAACAAAAGCCAAAACCTATTATACAAGAGAAGACGCACGAAGGGCATCTAAGCCCTGCTATGTGTTATCTCAATTCCTCAGTCAGTATATAATATTATCTTAAAATACCCCTTTCTTAAATCAATCTTCATTTATCATTAATGGTTTTTTTGTTATTCTCTTTAATTCTCTAAACGTACTACACTTATCAAAACCTTCGTCCAAGTTATTAAATGTATTTACATGTAATAGTCCGAAATTTTTTTGCCGTATTCATTTCTAATTTCGGTAATGTAAATTTTCTTTTATTCTTTCTATTTCACGACCTAGTGTTTAACATCTTTTGTAAAATGCTTTATTTGAAAAAATATTTTTAATAATGACCGAATTTTTTAACCTCATTATGTTTAAAATTTTATTCCTTACAAGCAATTCCTTTGTATTTTCCTCTGAATTTATTTTTTTGAAAAGTATTTTCACTGCTTTATTTTGTATACTTTGTAACTTATCCGTCATATATTTACTGCAGTTTCCATAAACCTCAATCCCATACCTCAAGTGTGAATCAATCCATGCATAATAAATTGTTAATTGATTTTTTTACTAAGTATATCTTTTAATGTATATAATTTTGGTAAAATGATTCTTATTTTTTTATTAGTATAATTATGTGATTATTAAAGTTACATCTATCATCTAAATTTATTCCAAGATATTTGAAAGAATTAACTTTCTTAATTTCTATACATGTTTTGTTGCACAATGTTACATCTGTTGCTGTGTTGTTTATGAAACATTTTGCAGTATGCAAAAAAATCTTCTCTTTATTTTCATTAATCATTATGAGCAGTTTTTATCTCCATCCAAACAGTTTTTTCTTCATTAATAAATAATTCATTTTCTAAAAATCAATTTTGTACTTTATTTAGATCACTTTGTAAGTGTTTTGCCATAATTCTTTTATTATATTGAATTGATACAATTCCTATATCATCTGCAAAAAGTACCATTTTTGTATATTCAAGAATTTTTTCTATTTTGTTAATGTATATTAAAAATAAAAGTGGTCCAAGGTTTGATCCTTGTGGAACACCAATCTTCATATTAGAAAGGTTACTATGCATATTTTTAATTCTAGTGCAAAATTTTCTATTTCTCATGTAGCTTTTAACGCATAACCGCCTAGATACGAACGTACGCCTTCAACGTGTAACAGCGAAAAACTAAATCCGAGCGCGAGCTTTGTGAAGGGACCCCGAGCAAAGCGGGCAGTCACAGCCCAGTGGTCAGCGTCGTTGGCTCCAAACCAAGAGAATGCCGGTTCAAATCCGAGAAGCGACCCAAGTGCCACATGGACTCTAAAAAAAAGGGGTCTGAAGTTCTTTCAGGCGGTTATGGGTTATGAATGTTTCCCATTTTCCCTCTTAAACCAAACATGTTACATTTTTGTAATAATTTGTCATGATTTACCGTGTCAAACGCCTTTTGTAGATCAATAAATGCTATTCCTACATATTTACCAATGTTTAGCTTTAGATACCCAGTCATCTAATGTACAGAGAGCATCAGTTGTATTTTTATTTTTTGGTAAATCCATACTGATTTATACTTAGTATCTCATTTTTTCCTAAATAGTTGGTTATTCTGTTGTTAAATAGTTTTTCTATGATTTTATCAATAGCTTGTAATAAAGATATAGGTATGTAGTTAATAAATTCCTCCTTTTTTTCCTTTTTTATAAATTGGAGTATACCATTTTTCCCATTTTAGTATACAGTTAATTAATTTTTCCAAAAAATGGATGTTTCTTCTTCTGTTTCCCTTAAATGTTTCATCAAAACCCCATCAAAACCTATTGCTTTTTAACCTTTATTTCTTTTTAAGTATTTTTTATTTCAAGTCTATCAAAATCAATTATTCCCATAGACGTTTCATTTTTATTAACATTACCAGCTTGCTTATCCATTTCTTTTAAAGTTTGTTTCATCATTACATATTTCAAACTATTTTTTTCAACCACTGATTCGTATTATTTATTAAATTTATTACATTGTTCATTTAAATTTATATTTTTGAATTCATTTATAATTGCCACATCATTATCATAGGTTTTATAATTTCCCGTCATTTCATCAATTTTCCTCCACATCCTTTTAATGGTATTTTTACTTTCATTGATTTTTGTTTCAAAGAAACTATATTTTGCTTTTAGAATTTCTTTATGCACCAATTTCTTCTGTGATCTGTAGTCATTTATTAGTTTAATATTTTCAAAAGTTGTGCTAAATTTATTTTTTATTTTTTCCATAGTAAATTTTTGCTTCTATTCATTTCTGCTAATTTATTGTTCATCGATTTATTCTTAAATTTTAAATTGTTTTCGTTGCCACTCTTCTTGTCAATTTTTAGTCTTCCGTACAGCCTTACCGGCTAAGAAGACTATTGCAACGACTTTGTCTGTTCGTCCGTCCGTCGGTTTTTTCAACTTTGCAACGGTACCAGATAGAGACGACCACTGTTTACAACGTTAGATTCAGGGTCAAAAGTTAGTTAAATAACATGGCAGATTAAAACATCGTTACCTCCTTATAGCTAATAGACTTCTTCGACGTAACTAAATTAAATAATAACATTTCATCGTCGAATTGAAATCCTAAGGATTTGTGTTAAGTCAGTCGTAAAAACAAAAACATTGTAGCTTCGTTTAAAAAAGTCTTGTCGCATTGTTGTATGAATAAATAGGCTTACGGTCGAACCAAATTCTCCATTAGGCCTATCTCCTACTTACGAAACTAAAATTGCTGTTAAAAAAATTAGGCTAAAAAATGAAAATTAAGCCTGAAATCACGTTACCATGGCAACGTCAAGATGCAACGAGTTGCTGCTGGCTTTCTTAACAGCGTCTCTACTGTCCCTTCCCTACTACCACTGATCTGTACAGGCTACGTTGCGCATTACGTTGTAACACTGTAACTGTGTGCCCGGATCGAGGCATACCGTGTTGCAAAAATGTATAGGCTTACTGTATACAATCCAAATCTCCGTCAGTTGCTACTTACGAAATGAAAATTGTAAATTAAGCCTAAACGCTGACAATTACCCCTAAACTGTAAAATAAGCTCAAAAGCTAACACATTTTTAACGGGCAATTCTGATGGTTATTGCTTTTAGATTATATAATAGAGGTAGCTGTTGCAATGTGTGATAGAGAAGTGTGCGTCACCACTACTGGTAGTGGCAGAACTGCACAGAAGACCGGATGCGACTAGGTAGTCGCTGTAGCTGCTTGTTTTCCTATACGCATTATAAAAACCATTTAGTAATTCAATAATTGTATTGTAGATTTCATCTGGTTATTCTAGACCGCTTAGTATTTCTTCCCAATTTATCTCTTTTATTGCAGCAATGATTTTTTTTGTCGTCATAAATAAAAAAAAGTTTCTCTTGATTCCTCTTATCATTTGTTTCCTCCTTTGTGTTATTTTGCCCTATTCTGCTCCTCTCATTTCTTTTAATTTCAATCATGATAAAAATCAAATAATGATCTGCTATTTTTCTTTCTATCACTCCATTCCTTATTTTTGCATCTAATACTCTACTGAAAACATGGTCCAAGCAAGCCTCAACAACCTTACCTTCTCTCAATTCACTTCTTGTTGGGCTTATGTTTGTCATTTCAAACCCATGTTCCGCCAAAAGATTTAATATTTATTACAGATTAATTGATCGTAAGCGCTAATTATTTCTTTTTTATCCTCCAGAATATCAATATTTACATCTCCTATTAAGATCAGATTTTTTTCTTGTAGGTTATTTTTTAGGTATTCCTTTAATTATTTCAAGAAGTCATTTTTTTTTGTTATATGTCTCCTGTACATCCCAATTATTTTGTAGTATTTTCCCCCATAACTTATATTAATTACTAAGTTTTGATTTTGAGCCAACATAATTTCTTCATGATCATAATTTATGTTTTCCTTTACAAAAACAACAATTCCCCCACCCTTTGTTGTATTCTCCCTTGTCAACCAAGTAGAATTATAACCTTTTATATTATAAACTAGTTGTGCCCGTGCACATGCTGCACACACGCCCCTCTCTCCTACCCACCACACGCCCATCCCTGCTCCCCCTTCCCCTGCTGCACCCTGTTGCATCCCGTTCCTGCACTTCCCGAATATCTCTCTGCCTCCCTCTGGTACCTCAGGTGTTTGGTCTTTGGTTTTAAAATTATCAAACCGAACACCGAACATGTGAATGGCTCCCACATATGCCCTCGCCCCACAATTACTTTAACCCCCAATCCCTACACTCCTGCACCCTCCCGGATTCACATACATGTCCCCCCCATTCACGCTTGCCCACCTCCCCCTCCCCGAAAACGTCGCTCCGTGACATTCTCCCTTTAGTGCAGCCCCGGAAAAGTCGCATGCGTATGTTTGACTGAAGGCTGAAAAAAAAACTCTTATCACTGAGAAATCCAGCATTCAGTAAGCAAGTAATCCCATGTTTAAGTTAATCCTTTGAAACAATTCAATTCGGCAGCGCGCATTGCCCACCACACACACTTGCCCTGGCACCCTCTCTCGCACCCCCCAAAAGCGCCACCCCGTGACATTTCCCCTTTGGTGCAGCCCCGGAAAAGTTCCATGCTAATGTTTGACTGAAGGCTAAAAAAAGCCCTGAGAAATCCAACATTCAGTAAGCAAGTAATCCTATGTTTAAGTTAAAGGGTTTAAAGGGTTTAACGAGCGTTAACCACTCCTGGTCATCTGCCCGAAGCCCTAAGGCCCTATGTCTGCAACAGCCAGATTCCCAGGCGGTCACCCACCCAAGTATCAATCCAGCCCAATGCTGCTTAACTTCGGGGATCTGACGAGAACCGGTGTTTCCAGCACTGCAACAATTCAACTCTTTACCGCGCATTGCGATATTGTTGCAAGCAACGATTGTTGCTGCCCACTTAAAAACAATTCAACTCCTTTCTGGAAGTGAACATTTAGGAAATAAATGCGCCTTTCCATCGTATCAGGCTGCCAATTTCGAGGCCCATAAATGAGTGCTTCAATTTGCTGTAAGTTTATTTCCGTTAGAAAGATTACGTCCCAATTAATTTTTTTATTTTTTAGTGTTATAAAAAATTCATTCCAGTTTTTTTAACACTTCTAATATTGCAATGCAAGATTTTCAAATTACATTCAGAGTTCAAGTCACATTTGTCAAGCTCGTCAATATCATAAAATACGTCATTAAAAATTTTAGCATTAGTTGCCATTGCTCTGCAGTTTGGTGTCTTCTTCTGATTAAATCACAATTGTTTTCCTTGAATTTTCATTCTATTTCATCATTAATTTTCCATACTTGAACCAGACAAATTTCACATTATTTTCTCTTGCAAACTGCTTCGTCATCCAAAATAGCTGTTTGTAATAGGGAGACGGGAGACATGTTTTCATTTATATAAATCTTGTTTGGATTTCCATTGTTCAGTATTCCATTGTTGGTGACAACCTTCTTTTTTTTCCAATCCACTCCTCTCACTCTTCTCTGTTTTTAAACTGTACAATAATTGCTGCTGGTTTCTCTTTGTTTCTTGAATTTAGTCGATGCATCATATCAATTTTAAAATTTTAAAATTTTTAGTGTATATAATATTGTTTTCTGTATCTAATTCTGTGAGGCTGATGACCAGATATGGTTAATAATCCGAAATTAAAATCAGTCAAATGAAAGCAGGGCAGTGTGTGTTTTGTATATTTCTAGTAATTTACCTGTTGGGCAACTTATCAGTCGGGTAAACATTTCTGTCAGGTAAACATCACTGTCGGGCAACACACCTGGTGGGCAATGGATTAAAGCAAACTTCTTTCATCGACTGTCTTCCAGCTTCCAGCCTCTTTCGTGCCCCGCAAATCACTGTCGGGCAACTTACCTGTCGAGCAAATATCACTGTTGGGCAACTCACCTGTCGGGCAAACATCTCTTTCGGAAAACTGAAGTCGGGCAAAAGTACCGTCAGGCCTCTGAGTGTCGGGCAGCAGTACCAGACCCGACAACACATGTCTGACCTAGCCTTACATACTGGGAAGGTGGATTTTCGTCCTCCATCTTGGATGAAGCACGGGCTCATGAGACTGTGCATCCAGCCAGGTTGGTCAACTCCCGAATCTTGTATTACTGGTTAGTGGAATTGGGTCAAGTGACTTATCTGTCCATTCGACTCTCTCCTGACTTCCGGTTGCGTCCAAAACCTGCTCTTGCCTGAGGGCAAACAATACCCAAAATCTCCACCAATACTAAATACAACAGCTTAATAGCAAGCTTAAACACGGGTGAATTTAAATATTATCAAGTCCATCATGTTCTAGGCATTGAGGGCTTCAAGAATTTGTAACTCAATAACTATTTACACAAGCAAATAAAAGAGAAACTGCAAAGTAATTTACATTGGAAAATTGCCCGATCTAGTAACATGCACTTGTACAGAGCTGCAAATGAGATACTCAAAATCAAGTTATACCATAAAAGGATATTGAAGCTTCAAGGAATCCTTCTACAATAACAGATTAATAACAAGATTTACGAAAGCATCTGAAATAACAAAATTGCTGGATTGGGCACCTGGCTTCAGGGTCGACCGCCATCTTCTAATTATTCCTCGATGTCAACATATTACGCTTACAGTGAATAAATATCAGTTTTTAATACACTGTTTTATCATTCAGAACATGGCAACACACGGCAAGCTCAGACTAAATATCAACGTATGATCAAGTGCAACTGGTTGTTGGTGGAGAAAGCGAGACCTAAGATCTGTTTTCACCCAATTTGACGGGGTAGCGTTGGAAGAATCAATGTCGATGATATCTGACAATCTGACAATAATTGAATGAAAGGACTGTAAACAGTACATAATAAAACATTAAATGGCTATACTAAGGCACAGTTATTAACTACCCAAAACAACAGTCCAAAGAATGCGGTTTCCAACAATTTATGTAAATAGTGACTCCAGCACAAAAGCAAACAAATTTTTTTTCTATGAAGTCTGTTCTCAGCTGCTTTAATTCCAGAAAAGAAATCAAGCAAACCCAACGAACCACCATTATTAATTGTTGCACAGTAATTTGTGAATAAATTCCCTGAAAAGCATAATTATGTTCGATCAAAGTTTGACACTATAAACAGCTTTCAGGACTTCTTTTGCATATCTGAGAGTAAAAAAATTGAACTACAGTAATGAAAATATGCAGATTAGAAGCCTATTTTATATATCATTCTTTTGACAGTTTTAAATGTTCGTATGTGCCTAAATATTTAGAAGAGTTAGCAAACAAACCCGCACGACCACATCGTTTCTCTTTAGTGATGCACAATAATGGCCATTTCAATGGCGTTAAGTCGTTTTTAAAAATAGGCTAGTTTGGATGATACGCCAAGCAAATGTTCCGTTGATGTTCAAAACAAATGAATTTTATTTAACTCTTTATTTTTTTTTATACGGGTAAATTTCTAGTCTGCTGCTCACTTTCGAACAAAAGAAATACAAAATAAAAAAGATCAAAACAAATAAAATTAAAATGCTAAATAACATGAAAGAAAAATTACTAAACAATACGATAAAAAAATTCCTCAGTTAAGAAGATTGAAATGCCGATTTAACAAACACACTTTGGCAGAAAAAGTCACAATTTCGAAAATTAATGATTGCAAGTAAATGAAAAAGAACGTTTACTTATAATCACTTTTTTCACTTCTAACCAAAATTATTTTCTCCTCCTCCCCAACTTGAGTATGTTAAATAGACATTACAATCTTCTTAGCTGCATATTGTTTGCTTGTTTTTTTTTTGTGACTGACAGGTCTAACCTAACCAACTGCAGGTTGCTCTGCTGCCATGTCTTTGTAAAGTGCATGTCGGTCAAAAGGTTAGCGTGGCACTTGGAGTATTACGGCTACCTAGCTCCAACCCAATTTGGGTAAAGGGCGCACAGGAGTGCCCAAGATGCGGTTTTGTACCTTTTAACAGGTATCCGTGAAGCATGGGCCCATGGGTTGACATTCGTAGCCGTCTTTCTAGACATTAGGGTGGCCTACGACACTGTTAATATTGACTGGGTGCGAGCTGCAATCTAGAAAATGAGGGTCGGAGAGAAACTGGTTAACGCCATTGTCGCACTTCTGGGTGCTAGGCGTTTTGTGACGTGAGTGAATGGGTACTGGTCATCAGAGGCATGCTCCGACCGTTGGCTCCCGCAAGGAAGTTGCCTGAAGGTGATGCCCCACCGACTGCGTAACTTCTCCGACTCGGGCATGGCTGCATCGCTGTCATGGTAACCATAGCCTGAGGGGAAGAACAGAAGGCTCGTGTTGCGTATCAAGGGTGTTTGAAAAATCCAAACGCATGCATCTGTCTTATGCTTTCGTTGCAACATGGCCTCGTCATGTAGTGTTCGGTTCGACTAACAAAGTTCGTTGATATGCTTCCCTGTACGATGCTACCAGTCAAGATTAGGACGCTATTATTATAAATACAAGCACAATGCTAGGGCAATCGTCATTTTGCACATTTACAACAAGCAGCACGTTAAACTTGCTTGTTGAAAATAGGTCATTTTTTGGCTGTGCGGCAGGTCATGCTTTGTTGACCTTGAGCGTGGACGGAATCGGTGGGGCTTTAGTTTGCGTTTTTGATCCTCAGCAATACCGGAGCTGTGACGGAGTCGGAGATGCAACGCAATCAATGGGGCCAAGCCTTAAGCCCAAAACTTTTTGTGATTGCAATAAATGACATCCTCATTGACATGAGTGTCTCGAGCAACACAGTTTGTTATGCAGACGACTTGGCCATGTGATTTGTGGGTACTGAGCTCGTTACACTCCATGTCCAAGCAACACTGAACAGCATCGCTGGATAACCAGGAGACAGGGGTCCCCTGCTGGATCCAGCGAAAACGGAGTTGGTAGTGTTCTCATTCTCTGTTATCAGGCAACGAGCTCCGATCATTGTATCTGTAGCGGCCATGTCTATTTCCCAGTTGCCGAGAGTTCAGTATTTGGGTGTGATTTTTGATGAGCGGTTAGAGTGGAAAGCACTCATTAGTCAGCTAAGGGAAAGGGTTTAGTCTTGAAAGTTCTAACCAGGGCCCAGAATGTGCAACGAGGTGCCTTGTTGTCCATGTACAGGGGTTTCATAAAGTATGTACTGGACTACCACCTGCAGTTCCTTTGCTCTGCTAAACGCCACATACGGTCTCTGCAGGTGGTTGCCAATAACTGCCTCAGGGTGGTGACTAGGTGCTTAGTGACCACCCCTGTCCAGGCTCTGTGGACCGAGTGTAATGTGCCACCCATTTACTACTGCTCTGATGAGCTGCTTGTTGCCTTATGCTTAAGGAACCTAAGCAGGGACGAGCAAGACGCGGTGCGGAATATCCTGCTGGATTACTGTAAAGTGAGTAGTAGAGCTCGTGAGGTACTCGGTGTTGCTGGAAGAGGTGTAACTCTTTTCCTCACTGCCTCGGGCCACTGTTTGACTAGTGTGGCGTGTACACGTCCGTTCAGCCCGTGGATGTGGTGTCCGATGCTGTCCAAGGTGTTTGATCCCTGTTATACGGAGTGTGACGTTTTCTGTGATGCATCCTCTTTTCTGTGATGCATCCTCTTTTCGGGCGTGTGGAACTGGAGGGAACAGAGTTGCTATCCCATTCTTGAAGATTGGCTGAAGTCACAAGTTTGATGCTGTCGGCTCGAGTACTACATGTGAATTGGTAGCAATATCAGTGGCGCTAAATATGCTCTGGACCTACAGTTGCCGTCCTTTGCGGTAGTCATTGACTCACTGTCAGGGTTGCGCCTGTTGTAGAGACCGACTGCTTCTTTGGATCTCAGCGATCCAGTGTGTTTTTTTTTTATAATCCGCAAGAAGCTGTGGGCAGCATCATAGGTAAGTGAAGTGGCCTTGCGATGGATTTGGGGTCAAGCTGGCTTTGTCAGGAATGAGTAGTGGGATGGTCTGGCCAAGGAGGCAGCCTGTGGTGATGCACCTCCTGTGTTCCTATAATAATAATAAAATAATAAAACTTTTATTTCCACATACAGAATGGAAAAAGGACCAGGAAGGGACTTTTTAGGGCCACTGCCATCTGTCCAGAATAATTAAAAAAGCAAATGAGAAAAGAAGATTACATAAAACAAACCGGGCGGGTGGGCAGAGAACAGAGAAAAAAAACTACACGAAAACGCGAAAAATTAATGCTCAACAGGCTAAAAACATCTCAGAAACATGCCAAGATCAGCCTCCCTCAGGTTTCGCCTGAAAATATGCAGGTTTTCGGACTCCACTACCCCCGACGATAAGCTGTTCCAAGGGCGGACCACACGATTAGAAAAGAAATACTTTCTACAATCCCTTTTAAAAGGCAAAACAGTAAGCTTGAGATAATGGCCCCTGGTAAACCCATTTCCACGGACCACAAAGAAAAGCCCAGGATTAAGGTCGACCAGACCACGCAAAATGGAGAAAGTGAGGCAAAGATCAGCATGCAATCTCCGCGGCTCAAGAGACTCCAAACCAAGTTTAGCTAAACGTCTTGCATAAGGCATGTTATAGAATCCTGGTAGGTGCTTCGTAAATGATCTTTGCACAGATTCAATATGCCTGATGTCTTTAAGATGATGCGGGGACCAGACTGGGCTGGCGTACTCAAGGATAGGCCGTACATAAATAACGAATGCCCTGACCAGTGTCCGCACATCGCGGGAGACAAAACATCTTCTCACCATATACCCAACTCGTTTTGCCCTACTGACAAGTAGATTACAATGGTTTGAGAAATTTAAGTTAGATGAAAAGTTTACACCGAGGTCCTTTATACAGTACTCAGCCTTAAGGGCATGGTTTTCAAGTGAATATGTATAATTAGAATTATTGTTTCCGAGATGGAGCACAAAGCATTTGCCATTGTTAAGAGGCAGTAGCCACTTAGCTGACCAACGGAGAATACCTTTAAGAGATGCCTGAAGCAGTGCATGTTCATTAACGTCCGTAATGGATCGGTACAACTTAATATCATCAGCAAATTTTGGTAGTTTAGCATTTTGTATATCTGTCGAAAGATCGGAGATGTAAATAACAAACAACAAAGGGCCGATCACTGACCCCTGAGGAACACCACTGGTGACTGGCAAGGACAAGGAAAAGGTAGATCCCAATTTCACTACTTGAGTTCGATTTTTAAGGAAATCTGCAAACCACTGAAGAATCTTTCCAGAAATGCCCAAATTTGATAACTTAAATAGAAGCTTGGAATGTACTATAGAGTCAAAAGCTTTGGCGAAATCAATACATATTACGTCAACTGGTGTACGGTTTTCTAAGATAGTGTCCAGTCGTTTAGACAGGTTAAGAGTTGAAGGGTAGTAGAGCGGCCTGGTAGGAAACCAAACTGGTCGTCTGGTATTAGATTTGAGGAATATAAATGCTTTAAAAGAGCATCACGAATAATACGCTCGAGGAGTCTACATGGGACACATGTTAATGAAATCGGCCTATAGTTTGCCGGGTCGGCCGTGTTTCCCTTCTTAAAAACAGGCACAACATTAGCGAGCCTCCAACTATTTGGTATTTTGGCCGTGACAAATGATGTATGAAGGATATGGAGAAAGGGACGATATAAGAATTGGGCAAGCTTTTTGTAAAATGCTGAAGAGATAGTGTCCAGTCAGTTTCCATCAGGGCAAATTGGCGAACTATTCTTTAGTTTATTTAGGTGCTGCAAGATAGTTTCAGGTGTAAATGTTATACTTTCGAGTTGATTTGTTAAATCGAAGTTACCCCCTGACAGCCCATATAAAGGACCATCAGGGTTAAACAGAGTACTATTTTGATCATTTGTAATGTAATTTTTGCAAAAGGTATGGTTCAGAGCATTAGCTTTCTCAATTTGAGTCATTAATAGTTTATCATTGTAGTGCAGAGGGTGAAGTGAATTTGATAGTTTAGTTTTCTGCCTATAAAGTTTGTAGAGGGAATCAAAAGTACCCACGTTTAGGATTTTTTTTCCAACATTATTTCATGGGTCTTACATAGATGCTTTCGTTTATGGCTGCTTGCCTTATACAATTCCAAATTTGCAGCAGTTCGGTTTAACTTCAGTCTTCTCCAGAGAGATCTTTTATTTGCCATCTGTTTTTTGATAGGTCTAGGTATCTGAGAACTGTTTTTTTTTTATTTAGTATGAAACTCCGTAGATTTTGCAACCATTCCTTTAAGAACCTCCAAAAAGGAGCACCACATGGAGTCAACTGTGGTTTGCTCGTCGAAAATTGTCGGTCAGGGGTATTTATCTAGCATGGTGCACAAGTAGGTATAATTTAGTTTAAAATAACCTCTTTATGTCAGCCAAACTGCAATGTTCAACTTTGCACGACTGGTTCAGGGACAAGTGGAGTGATGAGTAGAGAATGGCAACAACTGCACGAGTGCTCTTTCAGGTGCAGCTAACATGTGGTAAGACCTGGCCCTGACGCATTGCCATACTGGGCAGGAGTGCTGCTGACCAGGCTATGCACTGCTCACTTGTTGATTTTGGCTCACCAACGAAGGCTAGGGTGGACGGACTCGCCGATCTGAACAACTTGTAATATTGAGGTCATGGTGGAACATTTTCTTATGTGCTGCCGTAAGTATGACCACCACCGGAGACTGATAGCGGTGTGGATTTCTGCACACCCATCACTCCAGCAGCTTCTATCGCTAGATAGGGCAGGGCCTTACTTCATAGGCTGCATGCTATTGCTGCTTACTATCGGGCTACAGAGGTTAGACTGTAGCTTATCTGTTCTCCGCCTTGCTACCCACAGCTGCTGTTGGGTGGTCAGCCAGAAATGTAGAGGCGGCTGGAGTCTCTAGGCCTAATGGATGTGCGTGGACTCAGTGGCTATCATGGTTGTGGTAGTTCTTTTTACTTTTGTTGTGTAATCATCTAGTTGTTTGTTTGTTTTTACTGTTTGCATCATTATCGTAGCAGAGTGTACAATTTGGTCAAGGCTGTTGTAAAATAAAATGAAATTGAAATTGTGCTATCCTTATTTTGTTCTTATTGAGTAACGTCATCTTTTTTGTTAGTATTTTATTTGAATTGTCCATTTTGTGCATTTTTTCTGACAACCGTTGTCGTATTGGCCCACCCTGAAACCAGAGAATACCTTGGGAGGGCCCTAATGCAATAGGCCCTTGTTGAAAAAATATTTTTTGTTGGAAAAGTTAAAATGAATTCCTGCGAAAATTGCATCTCTAATTTGCAAGAAAACTTTTTAAATTCAAATCAATTTTAGGGGCTCTACCCCGGACACTGCTGAAGTGTACGGTGGTCACTCAGGACTCCTTGATGATCCCCTCTAACCCCCTCGCCCCTCATGCGTGGGGTCCTTAGGCCCCTGCAGTACCTTCCTGGGGATTCTCGACCCCCTTCAAATCACACCGTTCTGACAACATGCTCTTTTATATAATTTTATAAGTCCTTTTTTATTCCGTTATTTGGATTTTCATCCTGTTGAATGAAACAAAATCAAGTATCAAATACCGCTGAACTGAGAATGCCCTAAATATTTCACTGTGTGGTGTTTCTTGTGATAAACTCTAGGGAGAAAACTAGGAATAAAATTCTGTTCTTCATGTGCACATAAAGCACATTATTTGCTTACAAATTATGGACAGATTGGTAAATAGGGCATTATAAATGTTTGTTAGTGAATTGTAGGTTTATTCAAATCACTTAGTACCTTCCTTCTTATCTCCAGGAGGTGTCCCAAAAACCGATAAACCCGTAGGAAAGACAGAATGTTTCATTTCGTCAAATGTGTTTATTTAAATTATTACTTTCATATACACAAAGAGATACAAGTCGGATCTGTTCGAATCCCACAACACAGCAGTGTACATGTGGGACTGAGAATGGACAAATTGTGCAGTGTTACAGTAGTTAAACTCTATGGAGAAAATTCTAGGGAGAAAACTATGAAGTTGTGTTCTTTCATAGGCACATTCTTTACTTGCGAAGAGAAGACAGATTAGTAAACAGGGTATGACAAATGTCTGTCGTTAAGTGGATTGAAGAAGCTTTACTGAAACATTAAAGAAATTCTTTTTTATTCTTCCAGTTACTGTGGCGAAACCACCAGCGAATGTAGTAAAACCTATAGGTAAGACAGTTTCTTTTCTTAAACTATATATATTTAAACTTTGTTCATATATCATAATTTTATAATCCCCGCAAGCAACTAAAGTATCAATAAAAAGAAAATAAATTTTCATTCAAAACCTTTTAGTAGTGGGTGATGGGTTTGGTTTGTTCTGAAACAGTATCAATATTTCGTCCATTCTTGTCTATTAGAAATATATTAGAAATACTTTGTGAGTCAAATAGTGAAAAAAATACTTACGACAAGCACACAAATCGTGCGGCGACAAAGTTAGTGCACAGTGATGACGCCCCTTTTCACACCAACAGATGACTTTCAGAGCATACCACCAGGCAGAAGTAGGAAAAATTGAATCCCAATGTCCACCATGAACATTGAGAGGGGTCCTCCGATCAACGAAGCAAAGACAGCTCAGTGGTGAGAGTAGTCAGTTGCCTGTCAAGTGAGTACCTGCCAAATGAGCGACGAATCGAATTCCAAGACTGACTAAGTTACAAATGGGACTTTAAAAAGTAGTAAATAAATCGTCTGCTGACGTGGAAAAGGTACAGCCAGTGTACAGGGCTTTCAATGTGTACCGACATCCTGAATGACATCCTGGCAACCTTACAAACCAATCCTTTTGTCAAACAATATGCAAAATATAGTACTCGATTTAGCCTTGATGAAGCAAATATTGTGCGTTTTCTGCATACTATGACAACGTTTTGACCACTGCGCTACCGGGGATGAGCCATGAGACTACACTTAGGGAATGGATATTGAGACCTGGTAACAATGGCAATTGGAGAGCACCTATTAGACAGGAACTAGATGTGTATGTTTGGAGGTATGACAACGTTGACATGAACACAGTTTGTTGCCACCTAGGGTTAGAAGGACTGAGGGTAGAAATGCCCAGAGCTAAAGACTGGTTGTGACGATGAAACAGGGGATGTAAACTGGGTTTATAAACGTGATTTTCGGGTGTATACCGTGCACAGGATTTATGGTGAAACCATCAAAAATTGCCATGCCTGCATACCTGGAGCATGGAGATGGGAAATATCAGAAATTTAGAGGCAATGACCCAGTACAGCATTGCTCTAAATCTATCTGAAATATATGTGATGAAAACTATAACTCCCCTGACGTTAAAGGCAAGGTGGAACATTGGCTGAGTTTCCTAAGACCTGTCTGGGACTGGAACACGTTCGAAATCGAGTTTAATTTGGAGTTTGAAAGCCGAAATTATGAGGAGAATTTGAAACGTGAGCTTGAGAAAAGGACACAACCTTATGATGAACCTTTTTCAAGTTACGTCTAATATATTTGTGGGAATTTTACCCACTTAGAGCCTAATGCACCTGAATCCAAAAAGATTCGACATATTATGGCAAATATGCACCCAGATTTTCGGCAGCATCTCCGAGGTGAAAGGTTGATACCCTGCAATAATTGGTGAGAGAAGGAGCATAGATCAATAAGTTCCTGTTACAGCAAAGAACTTATCCCTGTCTTATCCCATCCCTGTCTATAGAACCCTGTTTGGCTTGGCGAAGCAATGTCCATTTTGTAAATGTAGGGAATCTAACTCACCCGAAACATGGCGTTGCTTCGTGCTGGCCAAGCAGCCAACCCATGGATGACATCTAGGAAAGTGTAGATAGTGAGTCTAGCTGTAGTCTACCTGAGAGTGTGTCAGATGGTAAGTGCTCGACCCAGAGTAGAACTGGAACCAAAAATGCTGCTCCCAAAACATCAAATGTGCAGAAAACCAGTGCTATGATGGATACATAATTACAACAACCAAAAAAGGAAAGGAAACCCTTTGACGGCAACTGTTGGTTTGTCAAGAGGAGAGCTATAGATCTAATTGATGCCTTAAAAAGCAACAAAAAAATGCGAAAGAAGGTCGTTAACCTAGTTATTCTAAGTTCCAACCAAGAAATGCAAGGAATGGGGAGCAAGACAGGATTATGGTAGGGCATGTTAAAACATGTTTTTGCCCCAAACATTCAGCTTTTCAAAGGCCTGGACGAAGAAACCAAGTTTTGCCCTCTACCTTCAACTAATATTAAAATTTCAGGACAACTTTCTTAGCTTTCATCGACACTGGGGCCAGTTACTCGATCATTTGCAGTGTTACGGTTCATACTTAGCAGGCAAAAGTCGGGAAGTGGGACAGGGATTGATGCATTTTTTTCATTTTGTTGGTATTATCCAAGGTGATGATTACATGAGAGCAATAATCAGGAGTCCTGGTGGTTACTCTACTCAGCAGATGTTCTTAGTCCTTGAAAATGCTGCAGATAGTGCAATCCTAGTTAGGGCTTTCTTTGTTCTTAATGCCCTTTTCGGCGAAGGAAAGCCCAGCTGACACAATACGCAACAATGTAAAAACCCATTGTTGCCGGGAAAGCCCGCACTTTCATTTGAAGGCGGGAAAAGTGCGGGCATTCCCTAGGGAATTAGATATGTCTCCCTAGGGAATGCCCGGGGTTTGAAAAACAGCCTATTTTAACAAAACAAAACAAAAAACACGTTTGAGTAGCAAAGCACTACATTACAATGCCGTTACATTTACAAAAGATTACGTAATGATTGTAAAATGGTTACAGTTTTTAATCACCAAATGTTTGACCGGGTTTTAATTGTAACACTCCGGCCTGATACATTTGCTACGACGTTCAAAATACCGATGATATTTGCTTGCATACCACGGCTACTTTTCTTGTACTGTTGTAAGGATTTCAAGTTACGGTAGCCAGTTGTTTGCACAATGGGCTGCTCTTCTATGTTGGCTCGATACAAAGTTGTTGCTGACACGAATGTTGTTATTTCTTAATTAGCCATCCAACTTAGCAATTGGCATCTGTTGCAACATTTTTGACTATGTTGCCCGGAACATTTTTACCCACGGGGCGGTTGTAATACAAAAAGTTATTACTGTATTTCTTTTTGGGGCAAAAATACACAACCTCAGTATTTGCATGTTCGGGCCAATAATTTTGATACAGTCTGTGCACGTTGCCAAGACAACAAGAAGGATTGTCGGGAAGAGAAAATGCTTTGACTCTCTTTGGTTTCACTTTTAAATGTTTTAAATAAATAAGCACACATTCCTGTAAATTACATGAAGGAAAGAAGAAAACAAGCCAAACAGCAAAAATAATACACTAGCATTAACGTAGTACCTTTAAAGCGGCATGACCCGGATTCAAATTAGCAACCCAATTCGTCCCTAGATCACATAGCTGTTCGGCTTGTTTTCTCCTTTCCTTTTATAGTTTTAACCCACGTTGATTTATTTTTGTAAGGTTTAATATGTAATTAAGGTATTCTCGCACATTTTCATTTGACCCGTCAAAAGTTTGTTGTCTTTGTGTTAAAGTCCTGTCCTGATTTTTGCCACGCAACGCACAAACATGCACTTAGAAAAGCACAAACACGGAATACGATAAGGCATTTTGATCATCAGTAGCTTACTAAGAATTTTACTTTCCCGCAACACGTTCAACTATTTTCGAATCTTTACCAATAATGTAAAACAATGGCCCGTTATTTCAAGAACGTAACAATACCACGTTCTTGCAAAGCATATAACGTCTGCCAACAATAGCAGACAATGGGAACGAGCTCTTCGCCATAATGGGCATTAAGTCGGATAATGACCGAAAACCTTGTGTATTCCTAAACAATGGCCCTCGGGACGCTGCGCGCCCTCGGGCATTGTTTAGGAATGCCCGCGGTTTTCGGTCATTATCATTTACAGACTGGCCTTATACCTGACATCCCAAGAGGTGACTGGCATGTAGGTTTAGAGGAACAAGAAACCATTCCTTTTGCAGTGGTTGGACAGACAAAACTAAACAACTCGTGTAACTTGGAGGTAACTTGAAGATAAAGATGGAGAGTGCGTGATGTACTAAGGATAATGCTTTGTTGGAGGAGAAAATCCAACAGGGACACTGTTCAAATGCACAATGCAAGCAGCTGAGATGGTGTTTTTACAGATTTAACCACGTTGTAATATCTAAACGAGACAACAAACACCTTAACCCACAAGATAGAGGTCAAGCCAGGCACACAACCAATACATTTGCTTCATTGCCTTATCAACAAGGAAACAAGAGCAATTATTGAGCCCAGATACTTTAGTGGATTAGGGATGATATCATTGAATGGCCTGTCTTTCCTTGGGGAGCTGTACCTGTACTTGCAATGAAAAAGGGTGAGCCAGGGGCTAAGATATTCTTCAGTGACTACCAACTTGTCAACCTCAAGACTGTAAAAGACAGCCAGCTGCCCAGCAAAGCCAGTCAAGTATTTTTAATGTTAGACAGGGCAAGGTGGTTTACAATACCTGATATGAAATCGGGCTTCTTGCAGATATGTATGGAAGAGAGAAGAAAAAGTATACCTGTTTTCTTTGTCAGATGGTGAGTTGGTAGTTCAAGCTCATGCCATATGGTGTCTGCAGTGCACCAGCATTCTTTGTGAGGCTTTTAGACATGGTATTTAGTGATGCGACATACAACCATGCCATGATTTATGTAGATGATTTGGCAATTTATTCTGAAAATTACCGAAGTCACTTGAATCACATTTCGAGAATTTATTGTATGGCTAGGAAGGGCAGCCCTAACAGTACATCTGAAAAAGGAATATTTTTCTGCCGAGGAAATCACCTACTTATGTCACGTAAGGAAACCCCAAGCGCTATCACCAGAGCCTGAAAATGTTAAAGAGGGGATGCAATTGCCGGAACCATGGAACTTAAAGAGCTTATGCAGGTTTATTTTGATGATGGACTTTTACAGGGCCTTCATCAGGGATTTCCATGTCAAGTCAGGCAACCCCTCTTTATGAAAGTATGAAGGAAAATGCGCCGTGGGTATGGCAAAAACAACAACCAGACGCTGTGTAGCAAATAAAAGACAGCCTGGAAAACAGTGTTTTGGTACATGCAGATCTGATCTGGATAAGCAATTTCTTCAGATTATTCAATTTCTGGTTTTGGAGCTGCGATTTCCCAACAAGTTGAAGGACGTGAAATTGTATCAATTGCATTTGCAGGCAGGAGACTGAATGTGAGAAAAACTACATTGTTTCAGCGCTTGAGATTGGGGCTGTTATGTTTGATGTTCGAAAGTTCAGGCCTCACATTGAAAAAGCTCACTTTCTCCTTGAAAGTAACCATTCGGTCCTCTATTTGAAGTCTTTAAAACAGTCGTCAGATGGTCTTCTCAGATGAATTCTAGAACTTAAAGGAAAGGACTTTGAAGTTCGTTACAGGAAGGGCTCCTTGAACCAAGTGACAGATGCAATCTCCAGGATGTCCGATAATGAAGTGAGGTGACAGGTGGTCATCACATCAGATTGCTAGGTTAGGCAATGTAGCTGGAAGGCCTTCATTTGTGGGAGTTAGTAGCCCTGTTCCAGGGAATCTCTGCTTGCATGATGATATCTTGTGCAAAACCTATGTTCCACATAACCATCGCAATTTTGCGGAATGTAATATGCAATTCAAAGCATTTTTATCGAAATCACTGTTTCACGACACAACTGCTGCAATCCATAGTTCACCACTGGATGGCCGTTTTGTAGTCTATAAAACTCTTAAAAGGATTGCACAGATAGTGGGTTGGAATGGCATGAAGGATATTGTTGAGTTTGTGCACAGTTGAGAGAAGTGCATGACTTGCAAAACTAATACTCAGAATCCTTTGGTGCTCCTGAAGACGACAGACCTTCCGAATATCCTTTGGAAGCATGGATCCAAATGGATACTCATAGTCCTAGATGAATTCAGTTCCTGGCTAGAACTGTACGCTCTCAGGATGGCCAGTGCGAAACAATTTGCCGAGTGTGTGAAGGATGTTGTCCTCAGATAGATATTTTTTAATGTATCTTTTCGGACAACGGATATTGTTTCGTAGCTAATGTTTGTTGTAGTTTGTGGGTCTCGTGGGGCATAAAAACCTAACCTACTACCCCTTACCTTGCCCAGGCTAACGTGGTCGAGAGACATAACAAGGGAACTATGCTGCATTGTTTCACTGACTCTCATTGTGATTGGGATGTTCATTTCCAAAAATTTGTATGCTCTGCAAAGTTCCGTGTCCGAAAGTAGTAAATTCACCCCAAGTGAGTTGAAGCACCACTTGTATGCAGGGCATTGAGCTCTCTCAGCTAACAACCGGGCCGTTTTGTACAAAAACATGTGACATGGATGAGGATCATAGGGAGATCGTACGGAAGTTTTCTGAGATGTACGACTGTCAGGTGTTAATAAAACAGCTGTGGCACAGAAAAAGTCTGTAATGACATAAACCACAATCCTTAAAAGTGGGCATTTGTGTGGTCCACTGTACACACATGCTAAGCAATGTGATGTGAGGGATTAACTACTTTCTTCGGCCAAAATTTTTTGGCCCGTTCGTAATTTTGGGCCAAAAATCCAAAATTACCTACATGCTTCATGATATTAAGAAATGAAAGGAAATTGATCCTCTTAATATTTGCGAACTTAAACCATTTATTTTCTGGTGAAACACCTACACCACAGGTGAGCAAGCAAGAGAATTACAATGTTATCCCTAGGAATAAGAAAGTAGCAACAGCTTTACGCGCCAAACCCATCCAATATTACAACCTAAGAAGGGGGCGGGGGTAGCGAGTCATGAAGTCATAATGCCGGTATAATTTTTTTTAAACACCTATGTTGGTTTTCAGCCCTGATACCAAACAAATTGTGAAATTTTCTTTCCAGTTGACTCTCATGAAAAGGTAAAATAAGGATGTAAACAACAATGGAAAATTGGAATTTTGAACACACAATTGAGATGACGGTATTGAGCATACAAATCAGCGCATAAAGACTGAAAAGGATTCGTTCTTCTACAACTTATTGCGAGATGAGAGAGGATGGGGCAAGAGCCAAAGCAAAGGCCATGTTCCAGCCTTCCCAGTGGAAAATAGGAAGCGAACCACTGATGGTCGATCTTTCCTTTGTAACCATACAAACCTTTTTTAATTCTCCGAAAGAGTTGTAACTGAAAAAGCAGTAAGTCTCTTAAGGACACGTTTTCTTCTTCTTTGCTTCTAAAGCAGAAGCAGCACACTGAACCAGCACATAGCATGGGGAAGAGTGAAAAATCGGGCTGAGTCAAGAGGAATTAGAATGTATGGTCTGATCACAAACTTCTGGGGTTGGAATCCACAGGTTGGATTTACATGAATTTACATTCACAATATCTGGAGGTGGTCATGCACAGACTTGTAGGAGAGCACATTAAATTTCACATAAAAGGAACCAAACTCAGGTTAGCAGATCACAACTGCAGTGCAGACTCTGAAAAGACATCTGCAGGACATCTGTAAAACTGGGAGAGATTCGATCAAAGAATATGGCATATGGGAAAAAGGAAAAGAATGAGGAAAAACCTGACTATGGCAAACATCGGGACCATCCTGCAGTATCTAAGAAGAAGGTGTCTCAGTACCTTTTAAAACTACTTACTGTTTCTGTCACGGCCAAAAAGTGGAAAGTTGTATGCATTATAAACAGAGTAAACGGCTCCCAAACTTTTTTTCGTATTTCAGCAAAAGAAAAATAAGTAACAGTGATGAAATATGCCTGAGTGGAGGCCAATATAATCGTCTTTCATTTGGTACCACTCTTAGTTCATACGTTTGCCAGGTCTTGTCGTATAGTAACAAATACGTGCACACACTGCATAATTTTAGTGATTCATTGGTTGAGTTGCTAGCTACAATTGCTCATTGTTAGGCTTGAATTCGTCAAGTGGAGTTGGTATGTATTGAAATATTGCGCTTGAAAACCAGTTGTACTTGAAGAACCTTGTTAAAATGATTAAACACAGCTTAGGTCATGTTTATTATTAAAACTAAGTTACTCCTGTTACACTCTACAGGATGCCAAACAATGATAGCTCCCCCTCACCATATTAAAGTAAGCGTGATAGAGGAAAAATGAAAGTACCAATAGGTAGCCCATTCTATTGTGGGTTTACACTCATAAGCTCAATATACAGTATTCGGTCCATTGGCATCATAAACAGATTAAATACAGCTGGGTAGGAAGACAAAAGTGAGTCAAAAAGCTCCATGTTTAGCTCCATATTCTGATTGTGTGTGAAAATTTTGGATCAGTCCTGAAGGACAATGTTGAAAAAAGTGGGCTTTATTAACCTCTGGCAACTCGATTTAGTCGTACTAAGATGGAGGAGCACCTCGATGCTGTTATTCGGGAAATGGAGATGTGGAGTGCGCTGCAGTGCAGGATCTTCCAGGGGGGCGTAACGTGGTTTTTTTAATAGCTCCGCTCACAGAGTGTGCATGGCCTTGTGGTTGGGCTTAAAATGAGAGTGGGGACTATCCCCACCGTGACACCACGTTTCAAGATGCTCACACATCTGTTTTTGGAGTTATTACCAAATAACTGCGTGGCCGTGACCAACACAGTGTTTTTGAGTCACGTTTTCCTGCCTACATCTGTTTGTGACGCCAATGGAGGGCACACTGAATATTGAACTTTTGAGTGTAAACCCACAATAAAATCGGCTATGTATCGGTATTTTCATTTCTCCCCTATCATACGTAGTTTACTCTGGGGAGGGGGGCTATCATTGTTTGGCACCCCTTAATGTAACCTAATACCTCTGATGAAATAAAACTAAAAACATTATACAAGTCATGCCATAGTTTACTAGATGGTTTTCTGCAGAGCAAAAAAAAAACCTCTTCCATACAAGTATTTAAATCGCACATGGAACAATTCGAATTTCACCAAAATCTTAATGGCCAATATATACAGAGAGAATAAAATAGCTAAGGCTACTTGATGAATCTTAACGTTTCAAATGTTATAAATGCAGACGTTAAAATATTCAGAACAACCTTTGTGTTATTACTGTATTTTGTTTACGTAATTTAGTATTTTATCTTCTTCGTTTCTTTGCACAGTATTATTTACTTAAGTGTTTAAATATGGTTAAGCGTGGTTAAATTTGAGTAAACTCTTTTTTTAGTCGTCTGATTTGTTTTGGTTCTAACACTATTGTGTACTTGCAAAATATGTGGAATACTGATCATTTAACGAAATACATATAAAACGTGATTTAGTGTGGCTATTCTGGTTACATTAGCTGTATCTGTGCAGTGAATGCTACATGGCTGGTTAAACCATAAGCTAGGAGGTAATACATTAATAACTCAACAGCATTTCGCTGGATAGAATTTTCCAGACTAAGCCCTTCCGGGTGTATGGTTTTCCTTAGGAAAGTAAATCGTGTTATCAGTATTTAACTAAGTTTTACTAATCCCCTATTTTTATTCGTCCATAACAACAGAACATTTAATCAGTTTTATTGAATATGACCTGGTGCTACTCGGCGTTACTCGGTGCGACCCTGGCCTGGACCAAACCTCCATGCAGTGACGTTTGAAAAATTTGCCGTATCCGCTGTGTTGAATGATGTTCTTAGGACAGTAAATTGCTTTGCAGTATTTTACTGAGTTTCACTAATCCCTTAGTTTTATTCCTCCAGAACAACTACCTGTATAGCGGGACAATGCCTTATAGGCGCCTGTAAATAAAATTTTACCTACAAGTAATTAGTACAAAGATGAAACCAACGGCATGCACTCTTGAAAACTGTCATAAATAACATATCAAAAGTCTACCAAAATATTCTTGGTGGAAAGCCGCTATTTTTCAAAATGCCGCCCAAATTCGACACTTCCACTGTTATTTATCGCAATACTGAATTCCCTTTCACAGTTAGCAAAACTATATCATTAGCTTTTTTGTTCCTCTTGAAATTTCTTTTCCAATGATACCAAACATAACCGGAAGTAACTACCAGAACTGGTACTAATGTGTTAGTGAAAAGACGCCATTTTGAAAAAAAATGGCATCTGAATATGACACTTTGAATTCCCTTTCACAGTTACCAAAATTAAACCCATGCCTTTATCGTTTCTCTTGAAATTTTCCTTCCAATGATACCTAACACAACCGGAAGTAATACTAATGAATCATGATTAGTGCAAAGTATATGCAGGAATGGAAATAACACTGCCCAAAATTGAAGGCATTGTTCACTTTGCGTAAAAAGCCCTGAATTTGGTATGGATGCAATGAAGGCTAACTGGCTGGACAGGAAAGGTAGATAGATATACATCTTTTACGTAACAGCAACCCTTGAACCAAAAAATCGCATTATCACCCCTAATTAACGTGAACGCTCCTTTTTTCAATTGATTGTTAATTTGATTTTCGTGCTCTTGTGAATCCTCTAATAGCCCAAAATTGGCATACTTAGATTTTATGAATGGTGGGAATCTGTTCTTTCCATCAATCCTAACCGATATTGTTTAACTTAGATGACCTACACCCACATAAAGGTGAAGAGTAATTACGTAGCAAAGAAAGTGTATGTTGCCGGATGAAAATTAATTGCCAGAAATGGACATGCTTAGGATTTTCTAAAAGGTACGGATTTGTTCTTTCCATCAATTCTAACCAAAACTGTTTAACTTATATAGGGACCGTCCTTCACCCATTTAAAGATAAAGAACTAATGTCGTAGCAGCGAAAGCGTATGGTGCTTTTCTAATTCAAAGTGCCCTTGTTAGCCCTCTAATTGCCCGAATTGAACATACTTAGGATTTGCTGAAAGGTGGGGATCTATTCTTCTCTATCAATCCTAACCGAAATTGTTTAGCTTAGATACGGACCATCCTACAGCCGTTTAAAAGTGTAGCTGTAATTGGTGTAGCGGCTAGTTTCAATTTCAAAGTGCCATTGTAATGCTCGTATTTGTAATTGTATCTGAGCTAAACAACTTTGGTTAGGACTGATGTAAAGAATAGGTCGCCACCTTTCAGAAAACACTAAGCATGTTCACTTCCGGCAATTAGAGGGCTAACAAGAGCACTTTGCATTCGGAAATCACCATACGCTTTATCTGCTACGCCATTACCTCTTCACCTTTAAATGTGTGTAGGACTATCTAAGTTGAACAATATCGGTTAGGATTTATGGAAAGAACAGATTCCCACCATTCATACAATCTAAACATGTCCATTTCGGACTATTAGAGGATCGCAAGAACACGAAAATCACTATAACCAACTGGAAAAATGAAGCGTTTGCGCGAATTAAGGGTGATAATACGATTTTGTGGTACAAGGGTTGCTTTTACGGAAAAGGTGTATATCACCTTTCCTGTCCACAATTGTGTGCTGACCGTTTTCGCTTCACATTATGCTTTTGATTTATTGGCGGTTAAGTAGTTACAGCCAAGTAACCTTTTTGGGGAGATTTAAGTTACCTCCCACATGGAGGGTTTTGAACTTGCTATCATAGCTTTTTTCCAGTTAGCCTTCGTGTGCATCCATACCAAATTCAATGCTTTTCGCATAAAGTGTACAATGCATTCAATTTTGGGCAGTATTACTTCCATTACGGTATATACTATGCACTAATTATTCATTATTACCACTTCCGGTAGGTATGTCCGGTTGTGTTTGGTGTCATTGGAAAGGAAATTTCAAGAGGAACAATAAAGGCAAGGGTATAATTTCGT
>JAHWFP010208383.1:20672-48603 GCA_023313725.1 Lithobius niger | reverse complement strand
ACATGGAAGAATATGATAGAAGTGATACTTGGAATGAGGGGATCATTAGTAGGGGGGGGGGGTTGAGGCTTAACGGCACGTCGGGGAGGAAGGGGGTTTGAGTCGCAGATACGGTGGTATTTCAACCAACATGAATATGGAAGAATATTATAGAAGAGACCATTAGATTAGAAAGGGGTTATCATTAGTGGTGGGGGGGGGTTGAGTCACAGAATGCGCTGATTGAGTGAGCGAAGTGAACGAAAATCAGCGGTTGTTAGCCAGTATGCAACAATTTGAAAAAAAACTTAATTCGGTCGAATATGTATACACGTGAACTACCATACCTAACCATGTGTTTCAAATTGTGCATTCAACACTAGCATTCAGCTAGCACTAAAATATTTTGGTTGATGATGCTTGGTTTGCCAAAAGGTCTGCAACAGTTCACCACAAATGACCATAACTTTATGTGCCTAGACTGCAAGTCTTGCAATTGGTGAGTGAGAATTAATTAATGTTTAACAACTAAAAATAGCCGGACGTATACGTATCTAATGATGAATAATGTAGAAAAAAATTAAGTCCTAGGAAAGACGGTCCGAGGAAAAAAAATCTGAATGGAAAAAATATGGGAAAAAAAAAACTGAAGAAACGACTGTGGAAAAAAGTTCGGTGAAAAAGTCCAAGGTAAAAAAAAAATCGTTATGAAAGTCGTTCGCTGGTGCAACACGGTGAAAAGTCAGCAACTGTAAATTCCAACTGGTTTCACTGCGTTACGGCTTCATTGTCTCGGCTAGGGAAACGTTATAGTTTCATTGAGTGAACGAAGCTGTTCTGGCTAATTTTTGGTGAGTGCACTGCCATTTCAAACGTGGTGGGTGACGTAGTAGGCACTAGCGTGTGTCTTTATCCTAACCATAAAATCCAGTAGCGATAAATTCAATGCGTGAGGTAGGAAAGCTCTTGGGTCAATTTTTAGTTAACTGTCCGTTTCGCACTTGTTCGCTGACACGCTAGCGTGTTTCTTAATCGTTACCGTAAATCCAGTAAGGGTAAATTTTCACTGGCTCAAGTCAAGTGTTCGTTGAGGTGCGCGGCTGTCTCTACAAGGTCTTACGAGTAGAAATCATAGTGTTTAATATCTTTTGTTATCAAACTGATAAAACCTTTCGTACTGGGTCTTTCCTCTAGTTTTATTTAGTTGGTAGCTGTTGGTCAGACACTTAAATGTGATGCACCGACCAGAGCTTGGCGCTCGTACTTTTCAAGACTGTTTTGTTTCAGCGTTGCCAAAATCTTGAAACGCTTTTGTTTTCGTGTCTTTGTTTCCAGACATACGATTTGGCACGATTGCTATCTATTGTTGAGGCAACCAAGCGACGAACAGCTAATTCGTTGGAGGAGGGGGGGGGGGGGGGGGGGGGCGGGGCGGGGGGGGGGGGAAGTCGCGGATAGAGGGGGTGGGGGCTGTGATATCGAGTCACCGGTCCTCGTTAAAGGGTAACAACAGAAAGAAAGGAGACGCGTTACAAATAATTAAAATAACTGGCGGAGCGAGCGAGCAAAGCGTAGCCTGTAACGGACACCAAATTGTACAATGTTGGTTGGTCCGTTGGTTGGTTGCACATTTTTAGTCCTGGTGGAGTCCGAACGAACGGTCGGATTGGAATGAAATTTGCTTTATACCCCTAAAAATATTGCTGAGCCAAAATTTGACTTAAATCAAACAATTATTCGTATGTATGTATTCCATGGTAAATTTGGAGTATTGGAAGGGGTGCAAGCCCACTAACAGCAATCCTAGTCAAGTTAAAGGGTTTAGGATCTGAGACGCCTGGGCAGGTGAAATGGGATTACATCTATTGTGTGGAGACGTGTTCGTCTTTTAAGAAACCTGCTTAGTGATGTTGAATGTAGGCTTCGATGCAAGGTGGCAGCATTTTCACTCGACATCGCTTCCTGTGAAAGGGGATACCATGCTGGTATCACCCGTACCGCAAAGAAGCTTCCCTTACACTGAGTTCTTGCGAACGGGAGTGACAATTTCACGGAATGTCCGCGGGTAGTGAGCAGGTTACAATGATCGAATACGGGAAGGTCACCTTTTTTGAAACCGCATAGAATTCGAAAAGTAAGGATCAAGTCTGATTTCAATCTACGCACTTCAAGGGAGTCGAGACCTAGTTTAGTCGGACGTTTGTTGTGTGGTAGGTCTTTAAACCCATGGAGACTTTTTTTGTGAAGCGACGTTGAGCAGACTCGAGCAAGTCGATGTCCTTAAGCAATGGTAGTGCCCACACTGGGCTCGCATATTCAAATAGGGGGCGAACGAAGACCTTAAATCTCTGTAAATCATATAAAGGAATATTGAAAAGTAAGCCATCAGCAAATATGATACACTAGAATAATACGTAGTATAGTAAGCCACCTTTATGAACTTACGTTTCATTCAAGTGATGTGACCCGGATTAAAACCAGCGATTCGGTCCACCTCCAAATCACTGCCACACCGTCTTTACCAGTATGTCGTTGTATCTCTGACGTTTCGAGGTAGGGAAGCCCCTTCGAATAATGGCAAAGGGTACACGGAGGTTTCTCAAGTTGCTTTATCTTATGCCGACGTAGCCTACGTTGATATAGTGCTTAGAGCGCTTTAAGAACGTCCGTGTAACCACCTAAAACCACTTTCAAGTTGCTTTATCTCAATCCATCTAGTTACGTCGACGTAAGGAGTTGAAGCGCTTTAATAACCTACGTGTTCCCACCTAAAACCCATTTTCTACGTCGCTCTAAGAACCCCTTTCGTTTGAATTGGTTGAAACGAGTGCGCTTAAACGTCATGCAGCTAGGGAGGAACCTGTAACTTCCTTAAAACGAAGTCGAAAGCCCATCTAGTTGAATGGGGATATGGGTTTGGTTGATGGGGTATTAGATAAACGCGACACTGTATCGACTTAGCAGAAACTACCGTGTACCCGTTGTCGTTTTATACCACGGGCCAGGGCTGTTCGTCGTGACGACATACACACACGACAGCCATCAACCAATCAGTGTGTAGTATAAGGCTGCCTGTGTTTATCGATCAGTTACGTTAACTGTGCACCTTCTCATTATACAAAACGCGCCTCCTTGCCTCCCTTTACTTGCAACGCACACTTGTAGTTCATTCCACTGAGCATCTCGACTCCTCGAGAAGCTTCGCATTGAAATTTCCTCGTAGTTTTTAAAATTTTGGAATAATAAGTATGATACACAGTTAGCCGATTCGTTGACTTCGTTACTTTACGTACGATCTCTCGAACAGTTGGTTCTGACCAAGGCCAGCTGAGATAGGAGCTGCGTTCCTGGAGTGGCGCCAGGAACGCAGCTGCTATCTCAGCTGGCCTTGGTTATGACGCACCAGTCGCCAATCCAGTTTGTACTTCCAAATCAGCCTTAGCAGTGAAGATGCTTTGTTGTGCAAAGAATCTGCAGACATTCCATACGATTTCACTGGCTTGACTACGAAGAACTTTGCCAATTTTTTCCACCCGTTGATTTACTCGCTCGAATACTCGTATTAAGGAACGCCATATTGATTGAAACGCAGCCTTCTTGAGTGAGACTGGTCTCCCAGCATGCTGTGCGAACCTTCGACTGGCGCTGATAGCCAATAACGCGTTACCATATAAGGAATTATGTCGTCACGGTGAACAGCCCTGGCCCGTCGTATAACTCACTCTAACTTGAATGTCCGTGGGTCGACCTCACTCCTAAGGCGACGCGAGTCCAAGTCGACGTAAGGTAAAGCGATGTATGAAACCTCCGTGTACCCTCGGTCATAAACTGTGAACCTTTCAACACCTTTCTGAGTTTCCCCTGAAGTAGGATGACAAGAGATTTGGAGTAGCTCACGCTGACATGCATCTTTTATACGTTTTAAGTTGCTTTTTCTGTACTTAACTCGTTTCTTTTGACCTAGAAACAACAACAGGTTTTGTAAATTCCTTACAAATATTGCTATCAGAAAAATAATTTTGATAGCTGCGTCGTCCAATATGGCGTTCAGTGAAAGAATTTGGGCTGAAGAGAAAAATGTGCCTTCAGACAAGGCTCTCATACATCACATGCCTTATCGGCTCAATCTTTGCGCTCCAGTTTTCTCTGCAACATTTGTCTACCAAGTTTAGCATGTCATCGTTATGCGAGGTCTGCCAAGAGTGACGAGCTTGGTGAAGCCTCACTATAACGAAGAGGTCAAAGGTGACGTCTGCCTCCGTTTCACGTCTCGTGTCTTGTCGCCTTACGTCAAAGACCTGCCTCTTCCCATAATACGGCGCGCTTCCTGCTTCAAAATGGGTGACAGCTGCCACTTCAGGATGGGACAACATAACGGTGACAAGTTATCGTTTTCCAAAGTGGAATATTTTAGCATTACAAGTTTTACAGTTGAAGTACTAGTCTTAAGTCAGTTTTTGGCGGAACGAGCGAAGCAAGCGTAGCGTAGCCTATAAAGTAATATGACTGCAAAATGTTGGTTGCTTGGTTGCACTTTTGTAGTCTGGGTGGAGCCCAAACCAAAGGGCAGATTTTTATGAAATTTGTCACATTGCTAGACAGCCCAAAAAGTATTGCTAATTTCGAATTTGCCGTAAATTGATTATAATCCAGAAAAATTGCTATTTTTTTCGAAATTTATCAATCTAACACTCGCCATTGTACACTTGGAATTCTGAATAGGTAAAGAATTCCGAAGAATCATACACTGTGTTACTGTTAATCAAGTGAACTTTTAAAAACCGTTGATGTAAATCATTGTTGCTTCCTTATAGCTAACAATTTTTTTCTACGTAACTCAACGAAATAATAACATTTGATTATCGTATTTTAACAACTAGAGGAAGGCAGGCAAATGAACAAAAAAAATTCTTTAACAACTCACATTCGTCTCATGTGAAAAAGAAAGCTTGGAGGAAGTCGCCCAATATGGCGGCCGAACTGGTTTTTACACTATCAATGGGAATCTCAAATTGAAACCTCAAATCGCCGCTATGTGACGAAACGGCTTACTCACCGGGGCTTCTGCGTGCTGCCCACAAGGAGCTGCGGCTTTGCCCCGGCGGCCGGGTATGGGCTCGACGCTGGAGCGCCATCCATTTTCAGGGCTAGTTGCTTCGGCAGGTGAGTTGTTACACACTCCTTAGCGGATTCCGACTTCCATATAAAACGAAAGAAGCAGCAGACGACACGTTCATACTGCAACACAGAACAACAAGATGGTTTCGTACAGTGATTTCAAGATTCCTGCAGCTGCTATGGAAACTGAACTCTCTATCCCGTGCTGCAAGAATGAATAGGCTTAACTTTGAATGCAATAAGCCTAATTTCTCTATTTCACTTACGAAATTAAAACGGCAGCTAAATATTAGGTTAAACAGGACGGAAAGCCAAGGGGTCGAACTTGGTTAACTGAATACAGATGCAAACCTATTTACGTTGCCTTTTGGACTCATACGTCAAACAGCCTGAGCGGGGAATCGAACCCACACCCTTTTTCAAAGGTCGTGGATTCGATTCCCGGCTGAGACAGTTAGACATATAAGTCCAAAAGGCAACGTAAATAAGTTTGCATCCGTATTTAGTTAGCTAAATATTAGGCCTAAATGTTCTGAATGCTTTGAAATTATTTAAATGCTATTTTCACAACCGAGCTAACACCGTCTAACCTTGGGATAATTCCAACTTAAAAAAAAATTAGCGTTAGCAGATGTAGTATGTGACAGAGTTGTGCGCTTCAGCATTGTCATAGGAGCCGCTGATCTTTTGAAACTTTTGATTACTGTAAAGTATTATCGTTGCTGATGATTATTTGGCGTGCAGTTAAATACTTATTAATATTAATAATAAAGAGATAGTTTTCTCTCTTCATTCGCTTCACTTCGCCAATTAACTCTATGCTGGAGCCTATAAATGGCCTAGCTGCAAGGTTCACTGGATAAACATGTAGGTGGGAAAAGAAGGGCGTCTTACTGAAGCCGATGCTATTAGAACGGATTTCTTAGACCTAAAACGAGCGATTTTTTTCCGATTTGTTTGCATTTGTTTAAATTTTAGCAAGTAAAATGTTTTCTTTTCCACGATTTCAACCTCGCAGCATAAGGGATTGGTGAAAACAACGTTTTTTTTAGGCCTAAAGAAAACCGCTCTCAAAGCACTGGCTTGACTAGTAGTGCCGTTGTTTTTACCTCCATTTTAATGTAGTGCCCCTTGTAGCTAACCCTCCAGATGCTAGCCTCGTAGCCAATATAGCGCCAGGATAAAACGTTAATGGTTGCACGAATGGTACCCTCTGACAGGGCCAAAAGATCGCAAGTACATAGGCAGTAAAACACATTTAATTTTCGGGCTTTTAAATATTCTTCAGACCTTGATCACCTACAATAACAATATCAGAAATAGCCTCAGGTTAACAACCAACCCTAAAAATACACCTCTATACGAAAAAACCTCAAATACTTGCAATAAAATCAACACAAAATATACTATGAATGTTATAAAAAACTTTCCCGAAATGGAAAAGTGAAACAAGTTTAGTTCCCACCCAGTGAATTTGGTGTAAGAAGAGAATGGTTTGTTGTTGTTTGGGTGGATCAATGACGTAACATTCCAAGATGGCGCTTGTTGATTGACCAGGGAGGTTTGGCTCTCGAATTTATCTTTTTGTTGTTGATTTTATTGTAAGTATTTGAGGTTTTTTCGTATGGACGTGTATTTCTAGGTTATAGTTGCTAACCTGAGGCTGTTTATGTTGTTGTTGTAGGTGATCAAGGCCTGAAAAATGTAATTGGCCGAAAATTAAAAGTTTTACTGCCTAGGTACTTGCAATCTTTTAGCCGAATCAGGGGGTACCATTCGTGCAACCAATATGGCGTTAGGGCGCGCTGACGCAACGACTCGCCTTTGCATTCTCGCAGCTAGAAGCTACAAATTATCTGAAATTCCAACATGGCGACGGTTTTAGCTCTGCCAGCTCGCAACGGATCGAGTCAATAATTGAGCTTAGAAGCGATTGGGAAAATCTTTTCGTCCAGAGGAATTGTTTATCTTACTGTCACGAATTATAAGACTGCAAGCATTTGCTCAAAACATGTCAGATTTAGCTAATCCAGGAAGCATCGTTACCATGGCAACGACACCCTTGCTATCCCTCCGAGACTGCAAAGGCGAGTCGTTGTGTAAACGCGCCCTTATTGTCGCTCTTTAATAACACTACTTTAGCTCTCGTCTTAACTTCCATTGCTGGGTGGGAAAGAATGGAGGAGAGAGGAGGAATTCCTACACGCTCTTCACCAAGTCCACTCCGTCACTCACAATTGAACCAATCAGCGGTCAGCAAATTTCCTGAAATGGACTGTGCGTTTGGGGGGGGGGGGGGAGGGGGAGGCCGCAAGGTATGTGGTTTGTAGTTGTTTCCACGAAACATACTGGTCAGAGATCTACTTAGGGTTCTTGTACTTTCTCTATCATTACCAGCTCACCATACCCATTTACCCCGTTAGCAGCTCGAGGCAACTAACGACCCCCATTAGGGACCAAGGTGGGCCTTAACCCTCGCGAGAAAAGGCCTCCCAAATGACGGTAATTTGCAGACGTATTCAAAATGGCCTCCCGCTTTCGAATTGGAATTATTTAGACGTAGAATTGGAATGCACATTTACCCAGCACCAAGAAGTCCTTGTTCGTGCCATTTCAGGCTTGGATGCCACCTGATGCCTGCAGATAATGTAGGATGATTCCAGGGACAAACGCCATTCCTTAAAATGGCTGACGTTTGCTTAAGAAGCATCAAATTGTGCTAAAGTGAGTTTTGTGCCTACGAAGTGAATAAATAAGGGTCATAAAATAAACTGCTATTTTGTTTTGATTGTCTTAAGAGTTTACATTGGTTTTGATTTTCTTCGTCCGTCGCCTTTTTTAACTCCGGAACGGTACCACATAGAGACAAACTGTTTTCGCTATTAGATTCAGCGGCCATTAACTAGCTAAATGGAAGTTAAAAAAACCGGAAATATGAAGCGGAAGTGGCCCACAAGTGACCGGAAATGGCCGACAAGTGAGTGCAGCAAATATGGAACGGTGCCAGATAGAGACAAACTGTTTCCACCATTAGAGCGAGCGTCTAAAATTTAATTAAAATGAATTAAAAGAACCGAAAGTATGAAGCGGAAGTAGCCCACAAGTGACCGGAAGTTGTTAAGTGAGCCCATTATCTATGGAATGGTACCAGATAGCGACAAACAATTTCCATCGTTAGGTTCAGCGTCCAAAAGCTAGTTAAAATGAATAAAAAAAACCGTAAGTACGAAGAGGAAGTGGCGGGAAAGTGGCAGAAGTGTACAGAAGACCGGTTGCAACTAGGTAGTCGTTGCCGCATCTTGGTTACATTTGAGTATTGTAAAGAGCAATGTTTATTTTCCTACTGAGCAGTGACGTCTCATTCACTACGGAGTTCTGGAGCCAGTCGTTGAGCTAGCTGTAAGGGGCACTGGACACACGCAGAGGTAAACAAAAAACATTAGTGTAGCTATGGTATCGGAAACATTAGTCTAATGCTATGAGATCGGATATCTTGCACCTAAAAATGCGTATTTATTTTTGAATTTGTTTGCAGCTGTTGCTGTTGTCAGTATGTGGTATCGTTTCTGTTCCGATTAACAACCTTAATGTTTCGTAGCACAAGGATTGGAAACAACAACGTTTTTTAGGCCTAAGAAAGCCGCTCTCACAGCACTGGCTTGGAAAACTACGCTAATGTTTTTACTTCCGCGTATGTCCAGTACACCTTGAAGCTAGGCTCAACGACTGGTTCCAGTTAAAAAATCCGCAATGGTTGCGCTCTCAGTTGGCCTTAATGCGAACCACCCACCTTTTTTAATTTAAAAAAGGTTTGACAATTCACTCAACTAAGAGAATACATAATACTGAGAAAAATATTTTACGTTATGAAGCAAACTAAAGCACGAATTGAAAAAAAAAATGATTTTACAAACTATTCCTGCAAATAGATATCGGCAAAAAGTGCAAGATTATGAAGCCTGCCAAATGAAACTTGGTATTTACTAAAAATTTATGAAATATTAAAAAATGATTTTGGAGTTGACAATTGAAATCAAATATCAGTAATTCAGGTCTAGAAATCTGTTGAGAAAACAGGAAAAAAAGGTAATGTTGTAAAACAATGTAAGGCTTGAATAGTTTGGCCGTGTTTACATTTGTTAGTTTTTGGCTGAAGTTTTTAACAGTGCGTGAATTTGTTACGAAAAATGTCAAGGCTCGATTTCCTTGAAATTGTTTACCTCGTATTTGGATATCCTTGAATTTAATTGTTATTAGTCGTAATTTAAAATAACGCTCTATACTTTTGGGTAAGCTAAAGACAAACTTGGGGTTTGTTTTAAATAAGCCTAGTTTTAAATAACTCCTGGTTTTGTCTATTGTCCGGATTCCTCCTCCCCCCCTCCCCACTTCCCCCGGCTAATCCCCCTGCTGTATTAATACTGGTTGTTTGATATTGATAAACGCTCCCTAATACTTGTTTTTGATATTTTTACCGATTTCCCTGGACGTTGATAAAATGCATTTTACGCCCTTTTTAGTTTTTACTTCGGCTTTATTCTGACAATTCTTCATTCTATAAAGTTTACAAAATTAAAGAATGGTCAGAATAAAACCGAAATAAAACTAAAAAGGGACGTAAAATTCATTTTGTCAACGTCCAGGGAAATCGATGAGAATATCAAACAACCTGAAGTAGGACGCGTTTACGCAACGACTCGCCATTGCATTCTCGCAGCTATAGAATTTAATCGCTATGGCAGATGTGGAGTTGCCATGGTAACAACGCTACCTGGATTGGCTAAATCCGACATCGTATGAGTAAATGCTTGCCGTCTTATAATCTGTGACAATAAAATAAAGAATTCCTCTTGACGAAACGATTTCCCCAGTCCCTTCTGAACTCTCATATTGAATGTTTTCATTTCGAGCTGGCAGAACTAAAATCGCCGCCATGTTGGAATTTCAGATGATTTCTAGCTTCTAGCTGCGAGAAGGCGAAACGAGTCGTTGCGTAAATACGCCCTTAATACAGCAGGGGGGGGGGGAAGAGAGCACCACCTTATGCACCGATTTTCTGACTAATGCCTGTGCCTTCCTCATGAGAGGGATGAGAAAGAATCTATCTCTGTCTTTACCAGTTCTGGTTGGTCGATTTCGTGCCAAGCTTGCTCCAGAATTACGTTCTCCTTTCCCAGCATCCCTTCCGTCGCTAATCTCCCACCAGAAACAGACCGTGGATGTCATTAGTGTATTTTTGTTTTGTTTTCCATGGTTACTGATGGCAGGATATTTTTCCCCCCTTTGTTTAAAGGTAAAAGGTTAGATCTACGTTATAAGGTTTCAGACTTAACAATTTTTAAACATTTTCCAGTGATGTCGTTTAGCCACATAGGTAGAATGCACCAAAAGTGCGCAAAAGTAAAACTGGTAAAAACATTTGAGTACAGCAGTAAGGTTTCAAGTGAACTAAACAGGACAGCGACTCTGTAGTATCTGAAACATTGCCGGAAGGTTTATTTGTGTTCCTTTGTTGCTTTGACATACTTCGGATCAGTTAAACCTTACCTTAACATCATACAGAGTTAGTTTTTGTTTTCTAATTTTTGTTAAGTATCTCGTTTCATTTTCTCCATTTGTTACTTTAAAAGGAACCGAGATTTAGCAGCAGTATAATATATATTCTCTTTTCTCTTAGCTCCATTTCCTTCGCCGAAATTCTTTTCAACTTCACTTCCGCTCTGACGTTGAGAATAATAATTAACATTTTTATCACGAGACTTCACTTCGGCACAAAGAGAGACTTTCTCATTTTTCATTTTTGCTGCAACGAATGGCGGGTGGTTTTCTCCTCAGTGGAAATGAGACACAAAAGCAGTCCCATTTTGCCACATTTTTTATGCCGTGAGCAAGACGAGCGACTCTCACGACATAATATAACGTAAAGCGTGCAGGCTTACACCGTACAAAGTGAAGCACGTTAAGAAGCTTATGATGCATGTAGGGAACATTATATTTGCTAAAGAGAGCACAATCCTAGCAAAAAATAAACCATGAAACCATGGTTTTGAAACCATGGTTATCATGGTTACCGACCTGTGATAAAGTGGCAGTAATTTAATCATGGAAAATCAAGGTTTAATAATAAGGTTACAACACACTTTACCACAGAAAAAACTGTAGAATAAACTGCAGCTTCAACTATGGTTGCAGTAAGGCCGGAATATGTTAGAACTATGCATGACATCCTCCAGTTATACCTGTCATCGTAAAACCATAACCACACGGTTAAAGCTTCGTTAAACCACGGAAGAACCGTGGTAGAACTCAATGGTGCATCATGGTTGTATTTTGGATTATACTAGCAATAGACGTTCGTTACACCATGGTGTTATGTATTGCTTTACGTGAAGGCCGATGGATGCGTACGGCTGGTACGGCTACATCCATGCCACGTTTCAACCGCAAGAAAACCTGATATTGCATATTGCAACCTGATTATCCTGTCTTGCTGCTCGCAAATAAAATTCAAATAAATGTTAACACAACTCTCTTTTTTTAATAAGGTGTGAAAACGTCCTGATTCAAATGAAAATATTGTTAAAACAATTTTTCGTAAAATAAACTAATTTTGAACACTTCCGGTTTCAGCGAAACGAAAAACTCTAATCACCATTTACTAGCAACCTCCTCCGCTCGTCATTTAAAATCACTGTTGCCAGATCCACAGATAAGTCTGTATTCACGAATTTTCCAGACAAGTAAATTTTTTAATCAAATTTATGATTTGTACGGTCAGTGTCGCCATCGGGTGACAGAATGCAGCAAACTAACAAATCATTCGCTTCAGTGGGGGCTTTCGGCGGCCATATTGTCGAACCAGTCTTGTGTACTATTTTTCATACAAGGTCCGGCCGGTACTGTATAGTAAGGCATATTAGGCCTACATTTAGACCTTTTAATGGCATTTCATTACTTGATCTCTACTGACGAGCCCAAACAAGGGCGAAACAGTCTGTGCAGAGATCTCTGCGGGTGAGATCAGAAGTGATTAACTGCCAATAATAGGCCTAAATGTGGGAGTGTAACACTCAGTAAAATGGAGCCCCATATAAGCAGTAGTTTCTGCTTTTTAGCTTGCTAATACCAGTCCGGTTTTGAGCTTGTTAATATATACGATCACAATGTTTCGTACGCAGTGTCACGTAGTCTGTCATTCACAGTAACCTTAATATCACTATAGTACCTTGCTCCTCTTGTTGCCTGACAAGCTCACCCACTCAAGCGTTAAGAGTTAACTGTAATGGTTTACAGATTTCTGTTTAATGCAAGCTTCAGTGGGTGACCTCTAGGTCTTTCACAACCCTGAAGGAATGCGAAAGAATTCACTATGTCGTACAAATCGCGTAAAATACCGTATAGGTATAAGGGCCAAGTCATTTGCCAGGCGATGCATTTCGAGTGTAAATATAGATTTAGAACTTTTAAGCGTTCCTAGCGTCGTTGCACAGACTCTATTAGCTCAATGTATTTTAGTAAGTAAGGCGACCAGACTGGTGAGGCATATTCTGAAATGGGTCTAGCGTAGACCTTAAAGGCTCTAATTTAGACACACGCTAGTGTGTCGCCGCCAAGAAGACGTTTTATAGTTGTTGGAGCTTAATTGTCAGAGCGTAATTGTTAGAGTGTTATTGTTGCCAGATGGCGGCTCACTAGCAGACCGTGTCTTTTAACTGAAACCAACTTATACGTGATTTCAGCATACTGGTGTAAATTCCCCATGCGGTAGAAATCTTTGCAAATCGTTTGAATCAGGTGTCTTCGGTCCAGTAACAAAGAAAACGTCAACACGAAAATGTGGGAACGTGTCCTGCATGGAGAAAAGGTGTCCTCAATAACGTTGATTTGTGTTACTGGTGACTAGTAACTAGTAACTAGTCCGCAGGCTCCCATGTTAATTCTCATAGGGTATAACGACACGTCTACAGCTCATTAGGGAAAGCTGCCAGATCTAAATTTCGGCAGACAGGTAAAGCGTCATATGGGGAAGTGCCTTTTTCTAAAATGGGGTTTGCAGCTAGAAGCACGTGGCCCTGAAGTGGCTCGTAAGTGCAAAATTATTGTTGTAACCATTGTTTGTATTGTCATTCAACATTAGATTATAACATGCTTAAGTGTTACACGCTTATCGTTTCAGTACTTATATTGTCAGAATGCACTGTTTTTGCAAATAGGTGGTTCACTAAGAGCCAGAATATCTTTATCTTTTATTGCAAAGGTTTGGTCTTTTTTTTTACGGTACACGAATCCAAACTGAATTATCTGCCCCACCACGATAAAAGGGACAATTTGACTGGAAAGAAGATGAGGAAACAAAATGCACATCGTCAGCACAGGTGGGAACGTGTTCTTTATGGAGAAAAAGTGTCCTCAATAACGTGACGCGGACATTTTATTTTATGTAGACTTACTGTTCTTGCAGTCTAGTGTAAGTGACGAGTAATTTGAAACAGCTGACGAGTTGATTAGTTTTAGTAATCTTCGTCTGCCACCAGAATATTAGAACTGTATGAACATTTACCATTCCGTGAGTTTGTAGTATGTATTCATAATGATTAACGTTTACCTCGGGAGACCCAAGTGAAGGGGGATGCGCTGATTGAGTGAGCGAAGCGAACGAAAATCAGCGTTTGTTAGCCAGTGCGCTCAAAAATCGGATTAAATAGACTTAAGCATGCGAACATGGGCATACAATACGCCAAACCAAGTCCATTTGGCTGGTGTAACGGCTAATTGGGCAATAGCAAACGTAATAATTATGAATTAGAAAATTTATAGACACTCCAGACAAAAAAGATAGAGGTCACTATTAGACAGTGGAATTCTTTGTATTCACAGGCCTATGAAAGTTATGATATCCACCCAAAACCAAAACTGGTATAAGAGCAGCTGCCAAGTTTCCAAGAAGGGTCGGCCTTTCAAAGTAGTGATATCATTCAACCAGGGAAAGACCGCCAAGGTTAATCCTATTAGCCAAGTTAATCGCACGGAATAATACTTTGGACGTTAAATGAAAACTTGAAGATTGCTACCGCTCCATAGGAATTGATTAGGTCCTTGCAATTACCATACTGTTACGCTTGTTATTAATTTATTTGGAATGACAATAGCAAATGTGAAATTTATGAATGAGAACATTCATACAATAAAATACCTACACACCGAAAAGGTAGGGGTGACAATTACACCGTGGGATTTTTGGTCATTAACAGGCCTATGAAAGTCGTGATATCCACCCAAAACCAAAACTGGTAAGAGAAGCCGCCAAGTTTACAAAAAGGGTCGGCCTTTCAAAGTAGTGATATCATTCAACCAGAGAAAGGCCGCCAAGGTTAATCCTATTAGCCAAGTTAATCGCACCGAATAATACTTTGGATGTTAAATGAAAATTTGAAGATTCCGTGTCGTCACATCTATCAAAACGTTTAGCACCCGGAAATCGAACGTGTTAGTTTTCGATACCCCAAAAAAGAAAAAAAAAAAAAAAACACATTTTAACACCACCGCGAAAATATCAATTTACGAACACCGAGCAAGGAACATCAGGGTGGGAAGGGAACCAGACAAAGATTCTGCACCTGCTGGTAGAAATTTAAATTTGCCACACAAACTTTCGTTTCTTCTCTTGATCTGCGGTGAAGCGTGGCGTATCGCAGGGCTATGCACTAGGGCCACCATCTTTAGGACGAATTTCTGCTTAGTTGTGTCGCTGCCTCGAATATCGTCTGTCGTCCTTCTATACGTTATTTTTAATACTCTAATTTCAGACTTATTGTCTTTAACAACAGGAGTTGGCTTTGGCGCCTTTTACTGGGGAATGAAGGAGTAAATTAGGGGGGGGGGGGGTTCGCCGTTAGTCTTAATTTATGGTTGTAAATGCGGTAGAAAGGAAGGAAACTTAATGAGAGAGCAAGAGGGAAGGTCAACTGCATTTGTCTTAAATTGGTAAAGATGAGGCCTTACCACAATTTGCTGGCTGCACTGCACTAATTCAGCGCACTTACCTCTATAACCGAAACAGTAAATGCAGCATTACAGCAACAAATTGGATTCGTGCATGTTACATGTGTTCTATCTCCGCAGACTGATTCCTTGAAACGAGCAGAACCACAAAGGGATTCCAGTCGGGGGTGGCGCCACGTGGGGGAGTTACTGTCGGGGAGTAACCGAGATTGTCGTTGGGGAACAGCCCGAAGACGAAGTCTACATGACGACATAAAATTCGTAAAAACTTGGGGGAAAAAAACTCAAAAAAAGTTTGTAGTTTTGTTTGCCAGTCTACTGTTGATACCTCAATAATTCTATAATTTAAGAGCTATCTTAGTTAATACAGAAACGTCAATTAAATATGTACAAAACAAAATTTGTTAAAGATTCTAGCTAAGTTTTCATCGTTTGAATTCGTGATACTAATGAACTGAGCGATTCAAATGGTGTACAGTAAGCGGTTAAACTGAAAATTGATTTGCTGCGTTAGACCAATAACGCCATCATTTAAGAGGGATCTTAGTTATGAGACAAGTTTGGGATGCCAACGCCTTACCAGTTATTTCTAAAAGGAGAAGGCCGGATTTTAAAAGCCCAACACACAACGCGAAGTTTGTGAGGGGTCATACGGACCCAGTGGTCGTAGAGTTCCTACTTTTTCCTTATTTCCTACTTTTTTTTTCTAATTCCTTATTTTCCTACTTTTTTTTGTTTTCAGAAGTACAGTTCCCTACTTTTTTTCAGCCATGCTTATTTTGTTTGTAAATTTAATGTAAATTAAATAACGTATAATATTTGAGTTCAAAACGTAAGGCACGAACTTCATTGGCATACTCGGTCCCTGACTTGTTTTCAACGTATCGAGGCATTCTGCGCGTGCGCGATGAAAACCATCGCTTCCGGTTTCTTATCTTGCGCGACGGTTTCGTTTTCACAAGTCTACCGTCAACGTCCAAGCATAAATAGTTGGATAAGTGCTTAGCCTACTATTATGTTTCCACTGTTTAAAAATAGTATACTAGCTGTTTGCAATTACGTTTCTAGATACAATGAATGAGTATTAAAAACCTTAAGTGTTCTGTATTACATCACCATGTGAGCCAACTCCGATGGAATGGTTTCGTAACACATTTGGTTATTTCCAATTTGTAGAGCGTCGACAACGAGAAAGTATTCAGAAAGTTAATGAGTTACAATTGCGTGCAGCAGCTTTTCATGTACTGCTAATAAAATAAAAATGTATCATTGCCGTTGGGTGTGTTATAGTGGACACTGAAGCTGCCCATTTTTTCTTAAATCATCGCGGGTCGAAATTTGGTATGTTGTTCTTGGGTTCTACAACAAATTTACAACACGGTCCTACTACGTGAAATTGACCGATTTTAACATTCTATAACCATTTTAACCAGTAGCGTGCACAGACCACCGAGAGGGCAGGGGTAACGTTTGTAAAAGGGCACGCTGAGGTATTGTTTCTGGAGACTTTTTTTTTTGCTAGTCAGTTTTTTTTTTTACCCTTTTTTAAGCTTGTCTCTCTTTTTTTTTTTTTACCATTTTATGCCCCTTTCTGCCTTCTTTTTGCCCTTTCTAGGCCTCTTGACCCTTTCTCTGGTTGCAGCACCAGCGTTTATCGGGCCAGAAAACCAAAATACATTTAGACCAAATACAAAAAGAGTAAAAAGGGTTTTTTTTTCGAAAAGAGCATTGGCAATAACTCCCCCCCCCACGCCCTGCCCCACTCCTGTGCACGCCAGTGATTTTAACCAGCTCTAAACGAGCTTTCTTATGGGTTAGGCCCGACACTTCAAGACTATCTCAAACGACTTTGTAGTTAGGCTATTTAGCAAAAACTAAACATCAAATGTGACATGAGGATGAAAAAATAGCGTAGTAGCGATATATTGTTTTTTACTCCTTTTTACACCCCCCCCCCCCACCACTTCCCAATGGCTATACTGTTAAAATAGTAGAGGTGCAGTCTTGCTGAAGGACGGCTATTGAAATGAGTAAGCTTTTATCACATTTACTGTTCTTATAAGCCCTGATATTATGCCGAGGAGTTCCTTATTTTTACCTACTTTTCGGTGAAAAATTCCTTATTTTTCCTTATTGATGACTTACAAAATTCCTTATTTCCTAATTTTTACCCCCTAAATCCCGCTAGGACCCCTGGGACCCCAAACAAACGTAGAAATGGCAGCCCAGTGGTTAGAGTCCCGGCCTTCCAACCAAGAGGACGCTAACTCAAATTCAGCGTCTTACCAATACAGGACTTAAAAATTCACTGTGCAGCTGTGCGTTCTTGCTATGGATATAGCCGAAATGTCGGCGTAATTTTACAGAACAAAACTTGTTAACCTTTCTTCCAAAAACCGAGCAAAGAATTAAAATTGAAGACTAAGTTGACGATTTGATTTATTACTAGCTCTTTTTCGCTTAGCCTATCGCCACCGTGATTTAAAACTAATTCTCAGTTAATTCAGGAACGTCAGCTAAATCTTCCGCCATTTGAAAAGTAAGCAACAATATTTTCAAACCTAAATTATTCAGTGTTAGTTAACGTTAATTTAATAATATTTTTTTTAAATTTAAATTCATTAGTTAATTTAATTTGTAAATAAAATGTATTAAAAAAACAGAATTTTTGCCGCGATTAGGTTTTTAAGACCTCTCATGCTAAAGAATGTCGACGAAAAATATCCGAAATTTGCTTAATAGTGTGGTGCAAACGTGTCTCGGGAAGCCGAAAATAGGTCCTCAAATAGCATAAAACGCTTCAGCTTCCGGGGCTCCGAAAAAAAAAAGGTTCATTTGCTTAGCATAGAATCCTGTGGTATACCATACAGTACTGTTTCAGTCGCACTTTGCTGATGGTACATGCTTTACGATCTCTGAGGTAGCTTGTTAATATGCTACTACAGTTCCCTCTCAAACCATATGCCTCGCACTTTTTAATTAATTTTGTATGGTCAGTGGTATGGTCAGTGGCATTACGTAAGTCAATTAATACTACCTTAGTGTAGTTGTCTTTGTCTAGTGATTTAGTTATAACATCGTTCACACTACTTAAAGCATCCACTGCACCTTTGTTGCGTCTGAAAGCAAACTGTTGTTTAGTAATTACATTATGTTTATTTAAAAATCCTACTATTTGCTTATGAAAATATTTTTCAATTATTTTGTCTATGGTCTATAATTATCCAGGTTTTTTTTACTTCCTTTTTTGTGGACAGGCCGGATTACTTGCACTTTTAATTCCTCTGGCCAAATCCCACTACAAATTATAGCATTGATTAATTTTGATAAAAACATTGACGAATTTTCAGTGGATGGGTTTCATAAATATTCTATCCAATCCAGTAGATGGTTTGTTACTTAATTCTCTTACAACAGCAACAATTCCTTCTGGTGTACTAGTCCTAATAGCTATGGTATCTCTAACACCATTTAATATTTTATAATTTAGTTTAGAATCTACTAAGAATTTCTTCCTTTTCTCAAACTTATTATGCAGATTAGGGACCATGTTGGCAAAGTTTTTATTCAGTACTTGGCACAAGTTCTCTGTAGATTTATACAAAATATTTGCTATTAAGTCTTTATCATTATTTTTAATATTTTTCCTACCCATTACTAAATTTAATTTCTCCCACTTTGTTTTACTGTTATTGGATGCGCTATTTATTATTTTCTCCATATACCTTTGTTTATTTGCATTAATTGTTTTTTGTATATACAATCTTAGTTTCTTATATTCCTTGCAAAGAATTGTTCATGGTACAGTTGTATTCTTTATTTTTTTCCGAAGCTCGTTTTTCCTTTTAATCATTTTCAATTATAGTTGCACTGCAATCCATGGTTTTTTTGCCCTAGATTTAAAAACCTTCTTAGATTTGTTGCTTTCATAAATAGAATCGATTGCTTGTTTAATTTCATTGTTCATAAGTTGTGGCTCATTTTCATATTGATCTAAAGTATCCCAGTTAATTTCATTCATTGCCTTCGTAATTTTCTCATCATTTAATATCAGTACTTCTTCGGCAAGCTGTACTTCTATATTATCACTTTTGGTTTCAATTGTTAATGCTGTGTAATAGTGGTCAGCCAATTTTTTTTCGATACAAAATCCATAGCACTTTGCTTCATTAATTTTCGCGAAAATAGGATCAATTCACGATTTTGTGACTTTATTCTTGTATAGCTCAACTCTAGTTAGCGAATCAATCATTGAAATAAAACCATGAGCACCAAGTTTGTTAAGATAGCTTTCAACAATGGAATTCTCATATGTATCAAAGTTATATTCAAATATGTCAATATTTATGTCACCTAAAACAAGCATGTTTTGAGTTATGTCGTAATTTTGCAAGACATGATTAAGCTCTTTTACAAATTTTTTCTTTGAAGCATTAGGCTGCCTGTAGACAACTAGTAGGGTCAGTGGGAAATCAGTGGGAAACAAGTATAAATATAGAAAAACCATTTGGAACAAAAGTCCTGCTTGAGTGAACACTCGGGCGCAGGGCAGCTGGAAACATTGTATGATAATACAAAAATGATTTTTAATGAAAGCATCCATTTCAAGACTTTGGTAAGACTTACCACTTTGTCACTACCAAGGAGCCATGATCAGAGATCTTTGCCAAATCTGCACGCGGTGCACACAGTTTGCACGCAGTTTTACGCACTGTTCAATAAAATTCTAAAATTTGGGCGACTTTTAAGCAAACAAGCAGTCACGCGATCTGACTAAAAATCAATACGGCATCTTCTCTGCAAAAACGTTTGAAAGAATGTTACCAGCAAAGCAAGGAGGAGGAATGCGTTCAATGAACGGAACGACCCACTGTGCCTTCAAGTGTGAAAAACTGTATTCAAAGCCTGGCGTAAAGAAAAAAGAATAGGACACAAAACAGAACCCTGTGGAACGCCGGCCAACCGTGGTGCCTCTTCATTGGAAAAAATAAATGACGGATTGCCCTTTTTCAAGGACTTTTCCAAGTGGTCACTCACTCAAAACGTTGCAAAAGTTAATGGTTGTAAATCATAGAAGAAAACCGGACTTAGCTGTCAGTCATAAACTCGTCCATGGTCGAGCTCTGTGCTTTTTTTATTGTGTGCTGTTCAAAAAGCCCGTGTACGGGCGGGTAAGAGGGTTGCACTTTTCTGAGGTGTAGTGTTTTTTTTTTTGGTCTGGTCTTTGTTCATTACCTAGTTTAGTCTTCTGTACAGCGCAGAAGCTGGAAAGACGACAGCAACGACTTTGTCCGTCTGCCCATCACCTTTTTCCACTCCAAAACGGTTTTCACCTTTAGATTCAGCGAGAAAATTAGTTAAACGAATAAAAAAAAACGGAAGTATGAGCAAAAGTGGTCCAAAAGTGACCGGAAGTGGCCGACAAGTGAGTCCATCATTAGTGGAATGGTACTAGATAGATACAAATAGTTTTCACCATTAAATTCAGTGTCCAAAAATTAGTTAAAATGAATAACATGAATAAAATGAATGAATGAATAAGAAGCGGAAGTGGCCCGAAAGTGGCGAAAGTGTACAGAAGACCAGTAGTCGCAGCAGCCGCTTATTTTTTTGTTGTTTCACTTTTAGGGAGCACCAAGCTGGTAGGTTTTTTTTTTTTTTTTACTTTCCTTTAACAATGCAAGTGCCTATTTAGGTTTGTATGGCTTATATATCTTCATTATTTCTCGTGGTGTTTGCATTGTTGCATTGTTATTTACGCGTTGCATTGGCGGTAACAAAGATGCTCGTATCACTTCCAATTAATTAATTTTCGTGTCTCATTCCGATAAATCAATTCCAATTTATTGAGTTTCCTGGCTGATCCAGGAAATATTTTGATCAATTCCAATCGGGTTCACTAAATTCAACCAAAGTCCACTCACAATTTTGGGCAGATTCGAGCAAAATTAAGAAAATTGCTTAAAATTTAAACTGTTTTGGTGAATTTGGGGTTGAACTTGTTTAAATTTTATTTAGACTTTCTACGAAAATGGATTCTGTGAAAATGGAATTCCAAACTCTCAGAAATTAAGCCCATTTTTGCAAAATCAAATTTACAGAAGAAAAATATGACTTGCTACGCCTTGATGAGCTGTGTTGGCCATGACACCAGCATATTTTTATGTGTACCTTTAGTATTTGTGCAAGAAAATTGTTAATTCTCTAACTGTACATGAATGATGGGATTAGTTTTCAGGAAAGTGGGGGGGGGAGCTCCTGTTTGAACTAGGTTTCGCATATCATGACTACTTGCATCATACACTTTAGGATTACATAAATCTCGATGTATACAGGGTGGTCCACAAAAAACCGACGATCCACAATTTTCTAACTTTTCCAACTTTTCTAGTTAGCACACCTCTGAACCAGAAGAGTAAAGAAATCTTCCCGTTTCCATTAGATTTGATTTGTCTTCTCCTGGTTCTGAGGGGTGTTAACTAGAAAAGTTGGACTTCGAAAATTGTGGGTCATCATTTTTGTGTGGACCACCCTGTATAGTAGCAAAGCGTGCTCCACAGTCGGTGTTTCATACTGGTTGAACAGAAATAAATTTCTGCCACTACCCATCTGAAATGAAGGATTTTTTCTAGATTTTTCATTCATACTGTACTAACAACACAGGAAGTCGCACGTTTTCCTTCAAACAAATGGTTATGTCAAATGCAGCTCAAGGAACGCGGAGCAGGTCATTTTTCTTCTGCAAGTTTGATTCCGCAAAAATGGGCATAATTTCGGCAAGTTTGGAATTACATTTTCGCAGAATACATTTTTGCAGAATACTGACCTAAAAATTTATTTCTTCAAAAGTGAACTTTTTTTTGTGAGAAATTGGAGGCGACTAACTAGCCTATACCTGGAATGGCCTGACTATGCCTGTCTCAGTGATGGGCTTGTTAATTAGGTCAATCCCTGGATCCGGGTTCCTTTATTACTGTCTTGTATAATTGAGTCGTCTGCCTACAATACGCATCTTTCTCGTTTCAAGACACATGATTCAACTCTCACAAAAAAAATCATTTTACCATCTGTCCATCTCACCATCCCAATTTTTCCTCCTGTCTTCTTCACCATTCAATCGATAAAACCGGACCGAAAAAAAGTTGGGGGATGGGGGGAGAGCAAGGTTTGGGCAGGGGGGGGGGTGTGAATCTGTTGCATCCATTTGCAAAGTAATGAAAGGCAAGATGTAAGTGGGCGAGCAACTTAGTCGAAAGAGATGCTTAGGGAATGAAAATGGGAGAACCTTTTAAACCGAGACGTGAGATGGGTAAACATTATTTAGCGACCTGTAAAATCTCGGTCGTCTAACTTCATCGCCATCTAAGTCTGCGTTGATTAACAAAAAGTTGAGGTTAGAAGTAGCAAGTCGTGTTGCACGGGGAGCTAAGAGAAAAGTTAAGAGAAAATTTTGATGAAGGTTTACTCATAAGGCATTTTGTTAAAATTCTGAAAACTAACGTTATAAACGTTTCTACGTTCCTAGATCCCTTAGGTGAATCCCGACTCCCGTTTGCAGTTTCAAATTTTTTGCTGTTGCCCCTGCCCCTCCCCCAAACAAAATTTCCGGGTGCGCCACTGACTGCTGAAACTGCTGAAAATGATTTTTTAGACGGTTCCGGCGGACCTCTTCCCTTCCTAGATACCTTAGGTGAATCCCCAACTCCCGTTTCCAATTTTAATTTTTTTTCTGTTGCCCCTGTTCATCCCCAAACAAAATTTCCAAGTGCGCCATTGTGCAATGATTGCGAAAGGCAATCCGCGGCTACAGTTTGTTTCACATTATATTTGCAGGAAATTGACTACTTCCACTACGAGTGCAAAAAAACACGTAAATATCCCACTCGTATACCCTAACAGAAACAGTGCCGAGTCTACAAGTGTGATATCCGCATGTTTTTGCACTCGTAGTTCAAGGAAACGTGGTTCATACAGTCTGTTTCCCTGCAAACATAATGTGGAACAAACTATAGAAGCTAAAAATAATTTGCAATTTTAACACAGCGTCGATTTGTGGCTGTCGAATAAGCTTTTTCTGTAGGCAAGTGGGCTCAGCCTCTTCACCGCTCAGTAAAATTTTATCTTTTGGTGAGCGTGTTGTTTGGACAGAAATACATCAGAGTCGGTTCTTTAAATATTTTTGTATGAATTGGGTATGAAAATTCGTAATGATTATTTCGTACGTTTTCTTTATAGTTTAACTGAGAATATTTCTTCAATTTTTTTTCTCCTCCTTGTCGGTTGTAGTCTCTTCAGTTAAAGAGACATTCCTACCTGCCTCCACCTTCAGCTGCCTCGTAACCGCCTTGTGCGGCACTTTGGTATCGCCTCACAAAAGAAAAACAAAAAACGTTACGCGCTGACTTGTGCTTGATGTCACTGAAAAAAAAAAACCTTGCATGATTAACTACAGCGCTGGATTGCGGGTGGAAAGAATTACAAGTCTTAGTTAGGACTATTGACGTTTATTGTGCAGGATTTTGATGTGAAAGAAACTCGCTTGCCACTTCCTAATCTGATACAAACAACTCTTAATGGGATGAGGATGAATACAAATGATATTTTGGGGGCCTGCTAACTTAAATGGGGTTCGCGGAGGAAAAGGAGGAGGAATAATTTCTAATAAAATATCGAAACACAACTTACTTGTTTGATAGTTGGGAACGAAATGGCAGTTGAGGAGTGGGGATGCAAAGGTATTTATTGGTAAGAGAACACTATGCTATACATTTTGTTGTAGGCATGCTGAGTTCATGGTTACAATGTAAGGAATTTTACAATACAATTGATGTTGAACGATATAATAAATATTTTTTTGATTTTTGGTAGGAAGACAAACTCAGAAACAATTTTTTGCAAAAGATTGGCATACAATATTTTAAAATCTCAGGTTGGTGATTTGCAAATAATTAACGTAGATTTGAAGATCTCTTGTGATTTGCAGGTTTGAAAAGATTTGCACAGATTTACATTGATTTGCACAGATTTATACCAGTTTCCATAGATTTGAGAGATTTTGCTAAATTTGAATAATTTTCAGGATTTGCAGATTTGCACCGAGATTTGCATATGTGCACGGATTTTAATTGATTTGCATGGGTTTGCAGATTTAGTGATTTATAGATTTGCACTGTCTTTCGTTGATTAGCATGGATTTGTATTGATTTGCCCAGATTTTCAGATTTATCTAGAGATTTGCAGATTTCTCGTGGATTTTCAAACCCGAACTCGGAAGTAGTACGAGATTTCAACGTTTTCACAATCACCAAACCAAAAGTCAGTGTAAAATTCGGGTGGGAATTTTTGCACCTTTGGCGAATTTTCGGTGATTACTGTCATCTTCTTCAGGCCTCTCTCAACCCTACACAAGTTTACGAAATTAATCCATTTTTTATGGATTAATTTCGTAAACTCGTGTAGGGTTGAGAGAGGCCTGAAGAAGATGACAGTAACGACCGAAAATTTGCCACCCGATATTTACACTGACTTTTGGTTTGCATTTCTGCTGATTGTAAGTACTATGAAAAACCAAAGTAGACGAACGCTCGATATTTTTAATTTCAACGTTTGTCGGACCCTTCGCCGAACAACTCAGCTCCGAAACCCTACCTCATCAAAGTAGTTCTTAAACGCTTAATGCATTTTCCGACACCTCAGTGTGACGTATCCGCTGAGTCATCATACTCAACGACTGCAGAAGGCGGTTTTTCCTCCGAATCCACCGATTCAAGATGGCGGACTTGCATTTTCTAGGATTGTTTACGTAGACGTAATCATATCAAAAACCAAAACTGGTAAAAGGGGCCACCAAGTTCGGAATGGTTCGGCCCTTCAAAGGAGTGATATCAACACACCAAATCATTCACCAAGTTAATCGCACTGAATAATACTTTGGACGTTAAATGAAAACTTGAACATTGAAGTTGAAATGTTCTAGTTTTCATTTAATCTTCGAACTATTAAGCGGTGCGATTAACTTGGCGAATGTGTTGGAGTGATATGAAAGGAGTGATGATATCAACACAAAAAAATATTCGCCAAGTTTATCGCACCGACTAATAGTTTGAAGGGTTAAATGAAAACTAGAACATTGCGCAGCTTTCGGTAGCAATGTTCAATTTTCATTTAACGTGCAAAGTATTACTCAGTGTGATTAACTTGGTGAATGTTTTAGTGTGTTGATATCACTTCTTTGAAGGGCCGAACCATTCGGAACTTGGCGGTCACTAGATTCCCACTAAACTCAAAGAAGGCAGCAAGTCACTCGTCAGCCATAAGTAATAAACATACTTATCAGTTATAATACTCCGATCGGTTCTATGAAATCAATAATTTGTTTTCGCACGTAAATTCCTTTCGAGATTTCGAGAGGAAAATTTGCTGGACAGGAGTTGAGTGCTAAAACACACAAATTATCGGTATCGTAAAAGCGTGAGTGGAATTCTGTGAGAGAAAAAAAAAGAAATATCGTTTTCTTTTCACAAAACGTTATACATCCGACATCAGATTTATTTACATTTTAACATTTATGATTAACAGTTTTGAGTGTACTATAGCCAAATCGGTATTTACTATGTCTTCTATGTCTTCTATAACGACTCGAAACTTATGCTTACGATGTTTTAGACGTTTACGATTTTACGACGTTTATAATTTACGCCGTTTTGCTCTATTTGGCGTAGCGATACTATCCCCCATCACATTTCGTCAACCAACCTGTAATTTCGTTTGCTTCGGCATTGGTATTTCGTGTTAGGCCTAACCTCATTTTGTGCTGCTGATACACCAAGTTAAATGCATCTTAACCCTGAAGCATCTTCGTGTTTCCGTAAAAGTTCGGCATTTAGCGAAGGTGACGTCATTTTCCTAATATGGTCATAACGAGAATGAAAGCACACAGCGTCGTCTAAGTGAGATATACTGTATAAATCTATGGTTTGTTTGTCGGCTACCATTGAGAAAGCTTCGATCTGTATTATTGCTGAAGCAGAAAGCTCTGGTTTGGTCTTTTCAGCGTAACTCGGCATGATGCTCGTTTAGCAGAAAGAAGAAAAATTCTCGGTTGGTATTTAACGTAATGCTTAGCAACCCCCTTGCCAACGTAAGGGGGAATGGTGAGCAAAAACACCTCTTTTGTGATATTGGCCTCCATTTTTCTCATCGATACATCCTGTACTTCTAAAACAATAGAGCAACGACAATAACGCTATATTGGCTTGTAGGCTAGCATATCCTGGAGAGATAGCTACAAGGGGCACTACATTAAAATGGAGGGGAAAAGAGCGGCACTTCTATAATAGTCAAGCCAGTGCTTTAAGAGTGGATTTCTTAGCCTTAAAAAAACGTTGTTTTCTCCAATCCCTTCTGCTGCGAGGTTGTAATCGGAAAAGAAAAGATTTCACTTGCTAAAACTTTCAGCAACTGCCAACAAATCGTCAGACATCGAGCGTTTTAGGCCTCAGTAGGAAAATCTTTCTAACAGCATTGGCTTCAGTAAGCCGCCCTTCTTTTTCCCTCCAGTGCTCCTTGCAGCTATCCCAGTCACTGGCACCAGCATAGAGTTATATATAATAATATGTCAGTGCTCTACAGGGCAGTGACACGCCGTAGTATTATTGTGTATAACTCTATGGTGGAGCCAGTAACTGGGTTAGCTGCAAGGAGCACTGGATGGAGAAAGGAAGATCGTCTTATTTAAGGCGATGCTATTAGACTGGATTTCTTAAGCCTATAACGCGCGATTTTTGTTGTTGGAGAAAACAACGTTCTTTTAAGCCTAAGAAATCCGCTCTCAAAGCACTGTCTTGACTAGAAGTACCGCTTTTCCCGTTACATTTTAATCTAGTGCACCTTGTAGCTATTACCTCCAAATAGTGTGTCGTAGCCAATATGACGTCACTTGACAGTGCTCTATAGACGTCTGACATTACTCTATAGACATTGCTCTATAGACGTCTGATTTGTGGGATTCGTCCCTGAGCTGAGATAGATGTTTGGTGTGATTATGAAACTGTTCATAACCTGGCTACAACAAAAAAAAAGTGCTTTAATGCGAATTGTTGTGCGCACTGGCTAGGCCAGCTATTTTTTTTTTTAAATCTGCACTGTTTGATGGGTTTATTCAAGGTTGTTTCTCACTAAAAACATAGTAACTTTAACCAAACTTTAAAGGCGCCTATGTACCATTTCAATAGCGTTGCCCATATTCTAAACGCAGCATCCACGTTCCAGATTCTCCGTCATCCAATAGGCTGATGTGGATCACGTGATCTCGTTTTAGTTATGAAAAGCGCGGCGCTGCTGCGAAGAGTGTTGTTGCATTTTGAATTTACCGCTATTTTCTTTATATTGCTCGAAGATTCTACGGTGCTGCAACTAGGAATTGAAAAGGTGAAAAGGCGCCTTTCACTATTTTAAAATCTAGAAAATGTGAAACGAGTGCGTAGTTGAGCCTCTGTAAATAACGACTCGAAACTTATTTGCGTATTTAACTCATCACCCGCTGGCACTACAATGCCTTATGGTTATGATTGTGCGCATTTAGATTTCCGTGTGTGTACGCTTGGAACAGCTCTTGAAACCGGAAGAAAGGAGAACTCTTTTCAAGGTTTAGGCCTAATGGTTAACTTTGGAAATCCAATGACGAGCTACTTCCTTAATGTTTAAATTAAAACACGACCATAAGTGCGAAATAAGCTAATATTGTGAATAAGTAGGTATAATTCGATGTAAGTACCATAAAAAAGCGTCAAATTTTATCAACAGCGGAAATCACACATTAAGTTCACTAGCG
>JAHWFP010208382.1:0-41074 GCA_023313725.1 Lithobius niger | reverse complement strand
GTGTTTTGGTGATGCAGTAATTAAATTGTTGTATCGGACGTACGTAATGTATTCTTACCGCAATTCTTGTGTTTAGTTATTGTGTAAGTGATCCAAAAGTAAAACATGCATGTCAAAGTGGATGTCATTGCCCTTTAAGGGCATCAGCCGTACCTCTTGACGATTTTTTAGATAGCTTAATTCCCTGATGTTAACGTGGTTTATTTCTGTTGAACTATCGACAAATTTTCTGCCTCGTTTAATGCGAGACAATTTTGCCGCAAATTTCGTATGAATTTAATGGCATTGCGTTAAAATTCATACTCATCATCAACAGGATTGAACAAAACGACGAGTGGAGGAGGCGGGGGCGGCTCGACGAGCCAGTAAGTGTAAGTCCCTCATTGAGGGGCTTAATGGCGCGTCGATAACAACGAGCAGGGAGACAGCCTTGTAACGTTCGCCGGAAGAAGATAATAAAAAGAATGAACGGTTACGTTTTATGAGGATGTGAACACATTTTAATAATATTTTGTTAGAAAATAAATTTCGTATCCTAAAAATTCAATAGCAGCGTTTTTTGATACCCCGACAAATTGACTACGTCAGACGAATGAAACTGGATTATCGGACAAACCGGCGTTGAAGGGTCAACAGGGGAACCGAAAGCCCTCTCGCATGAAGGTTTTCACAAGTGAATTTTCCAATTTGAAAAATCGTTCGCTGGCGTGGGAGTTCCAATTCTAGTTTCTCATTTTTGGCCGCGAAAGGAAAGAATGGTTTGCTTTATCCCTGCAATTCCCTTCGAAACTCGTTTAACGCAAACTCAAGTGAATCTTCGTGGAACCTATTGGAACCGGCTACCGTACAAAGAATAAAACCGTTGGCGATAACGGCGTAAGGAAAGCCGTGCAAGTAATTGATTTGGTTTTAACACGCTGCAGATAGCTGCGAATATTATGTATGTTGTGCTACGACCAAAATGAATGTCTACATCAAACGAAAGAAACAAGGAATGCTAGCCGAAATATTCCCTTCATAAGGAGTGCCTAGTGTATAAACAAGCGGTTGCAGCGACTACCTAGTCGTAACCGGTCTTCTGTACACTTCTGGCACTTTCGCCACTCTCGAAAAAGTTTAGGCGCTCACCTCTATCTGGGCGCGTTTACGCAGCAGCGACTCGCCTTTGCATTCTCGCAGCTAGAACCCAATCGCGATGGCAAAGGTGACATTGCCATGGTAACAACGCTAAATGGATTAGCTAAATCCGACATCGTTTGAGTAAATACTTGCAGTCTAATAATCCGTGCCAATAATATAAAGAATTCCTCATGACGAAACAATTTTCCCAAACGCTTCTGAACTCAAGTTATTTGCTGTTTTCGTTGCGAGGAGGCAGACATAAAACCGCCGCCGTGTTGGAATTTGAGGTGATTTCTAGCTTCTAGCTGCGAGAATGCAAAAGCGACTGGTTGCGTAAACGTGCCCTCACACGCTGCAACAGCGATTGGATCTCTATCATAATCAAACAACAGTAACCATCACAATTGCCGGTTAAAAATGTGTTAGCTTTTAGGAATATTTTAGATTTTAGGCGTAATTGCCAGGCGTAATTTAGGCGGCGCAAATTGTTACCTTCCGTTTTAATTTTGCAAGTAGCAGATAACGAAGAACTGGGTTCGACAGTATAGCCCTATTCATGTATGCAACACTGTGTGGAGACTATTTTAAATGAAGCTAACGTGTGTCATTAACGAAATCCTTTTATTTTTAAAGTGTTTAAATGCGACGATCAAATGTTATTTAAAAATCGATTCCATGGACACTTCGCCGGTTAAAGGCTGACCTTGACATGGCGTTCATGGCTGTTCATTGCCTTGCGTTTTTTGAATTTTCTACTGTGTGTAGCTGGACGCGGGTCCACAGTCTCAGTATCAGTTAGACGATGGCGTTCGGCAACAATAAGGTAAGATTTTCTCTGTTTACCCGAGTGGCGAAGTCACGAGGGCAATAAAGCGAAAGTTTTACCGCATTCTTGCCGAACGCCATCGTCGAACATATTTGTAAAACGACGAGTTGAATCTTTAGTGAACGAGCCATTGTTGCGATAAAGTGACAGTGTTGCCGAACCATCTTCGAACATATTTGTACAACAACGATTTGCATTGTTAGTAACCGAACCATTATTGTGATAGCATAACAAGCCATTGTTGGCGGGAATGGTCTTTGCTCCACTCCGTTTTAAAACTCAATGTCCTTTATTTGTTTATTTTAATTAACACTGGCGATAGCCAGTGTTAGTAAGGGTCGACCTAGGACCTCTGTGTTAAATTCTCAACTTTGAGAGCTTATAACTCCGTCAAAAGTAAACATCTTTAAACTAAATTTGGAATCTAGCCTTGGCTAGTTAAGGCCTGTCTGCAGTCCAAAAATTTTGAAATTCGGTCCAGCCAAGCCCGAGATCCAGAGAGGGGCCAAATAGACAACTTCTTGTTCTGCTTCTTCTTGTTGTTATTGTTGTTGTTCTGGGGATACTTTCGTCTGTCCTTTCTACAGGTCAAACCATTTGTCCTATAAAGCTGGTTCTTAGTTCATTTTACAGGTACTGTTCTGTAGATGTGCCCTTTTCATAAGGCCTTTTCTAATTGGTGAAGTGGTTCAGGGGTTACGGAGCTCTAAACCACCAGATTAATTGTTTTACATTGTTTTAAACATTGTTATTATGCAACAATGCCAATTAGCAAACGCCAGCTGCAAGACATAGACTGAATAATAATAATAATAATAATAATAATTGGTTTCACCCCCTCAATAGGATCCGGAAGGGTCGCTGATGCGGCCACTAACACCGGTCCCAATAGAAGAAAAATTTAAAATGGCATCACTGATAGGAGCGCACAAGGAAACGGGAAAGATCAAGTTTACTCAGCATCCTTCGGAAGGTACCTAGCGAACTCGCCGACACCACAGTCTCGGGGAGGGAGTTCCATGGGGCCACAATACGATTTGTAAAAAAAATGCTTCCGACAGTCAAGGTGGCATCCCAGTACCCTCAATTTCAGAGAGTGCCCTCGCGTATTAATGACAGCACTTCGTTCGAAGAAAGGTAGGTCCAAGGGTAGCATGCCATGGATAATCCTAAATGTGAGGATCAAGTCCGCTTTGAGGCGTCGTAGTTCAAGGGGCTCGAGACCGACCATACGCAATCTTTGCCCAGGTGACAACTGACGAAGTCCACGCAGGGAACGTGTAAAGCAGCGCTGTACGGACTCAAGCCGGTCAATGTCCCCAAGGAGGTAGGGCGACCAAACCGGGCTGGCATACTCCAGGAGAGGCCTAACATACACTTTAAATGCCCACACTAAAGTTTGGCGATCAAGGGTCAGAAAACACCGCTTAACAATCGAAAGTCTAGTGAAAGCAGATTTGGTTATGATGCCACAGTGGATAGATGGCTTTAAATCAAAATTCAAATGAATGCCCAGGTCACGAGTGTGTGTAACCGGATTTAACAGGGAATTAGACAAAGAGTACGAGTGCAATGGGTTATTTCTACCAACATGAAAAGTACAGCATTTAGAGGTGGAAATCGGTAGTTGCCAAAGTTCAGACCAATTCGACACGGACCTCACCTGGGCAGACAAAAAATCGAAGTCAGACGCATACAAAACTTCCGAGCCAACTTTAAGGTCATCAGCAAATTTAAGTTTAGGTTTCGCGGGTGTCGTCGTGGCGTTAGTCAAGTCATTTAAAAAGACAACAAAGAGTAAAGGGCCTAACACGGACCCCTGTGGTACGCCACTAATAATATCTCTGGCAGAAGAAAGCGTTTGCTCAACTAAGACACGCTGGGATCGCCCCGTTAAAAAGCTTTCGATCCACTTTAATAATGGTCCACAGATCCCAATCGCAGCGAGTTTGTACAACAATTTACTATGAACGACCGATTCAAACGCCTTTTGGAAATCAAAGTAAATAACATCGGATGGAATGCCCAGGTCAAGGGCAGTAGTCCAGCTTTCCATTGCCAGAAGCAGTTGCAGAGTTGTCGAACGGTTTGGTAAAAAGCCAAACTGGTCGTCATTAATTAAATTATTTGTTTCCAGGAAGACCAATAAATCTTCGCGTATAATAGATTCCATTACTTTGCACGCAACCACAGTAAGTGCAATAGGGCGGTAATTCAAAGGATCAGAAGTGTTGCCCTTTTTATAAATTGGAACAACATTAGCGGTCTTCCAAACTCATGGTAATACTCCCTGAGCAAAAGACAAAGAAAAGATATATGCCAGAGCTTGGTATACCTCCTGTGCAACTTGCTTTATGAAAAACGCAGAATAGCCATCAGGTCCCACTGCGCGGCTAGGCTTAATACGGTTCAAAGCAAGTAGCACACGTGCGTCGGGGAAACTTACATCAGCTAAGTGCACCAGGGGGTGGAGTTCAGAGACGATAGGAGCAGACACAGAGTTATTGTCGACAATTCCGTTTTCAGATAATATACGATTTAGTAGATCGGCCTTTAACTCATTTTCGAAAAGGTAGGAACCTCCCTGCTTAAACGGGGGTAAGGAGCGCGCCTTTGCTGTATGCCGTCTATACAGACGGAAGAGGGAGGAAAGATTTCCCTCCTGAATTGTCTTTCTTTCAAAAGCAGTATGCCAATTCTTTACGAGCTGAAGATATGATTTTTTACTACTAAGGTAAGATGCCTTGAGAGTGGTTGAAGTTGGGTTACCTTTAAGTTTTCTCCACAAACTTAATTTCGTGAAGATTAAAGGATTTGTTTCTATTGTTACCATTGGCGATAGCCAGGTTAATAAGGGTCATCCTATGGTCTCTTGTGTTAAACTCTCAGCTTTGACCGTCAACTGCATTGTTTTACAGTTTAGCTGCCATTCTAAAAGTAACACGAATTAATAAACAAAAACGGAACGTTAAACATTTAGAGTAAGGATCTAAAAAAGTCAAAACCTAGAAGGAACACGGACAAGCTTTGACAGTCAGGGTCTAGGTGTAAAATTTTGTCAGTAAGAGACTGGTAAGCATTAGACCCTTACTACCCAGTGGCCAGCAATAACTACATTTTGACGAAAAACTGGAAATCCTCTTGCTAAGACCCATGCGATGGTCAAGTGGTAGTATGGTTATACGTTTCCTGCTTTGCTTTACGTTGAAAATTATTTTTCAATTTAGTAACATGCCAGCATATTCGTAGCAGAGAGCATTATGGTAATCCTCTACCATAAATCTACGAAATATAATAAAAAATTCTAAAGCATGAAAAGACAAAATTCGAAACTTCACAAGAAAATTGTGTTACTAAAGTTCCATAACAATATTCTTAGAACAAAGAAAACCTTCTACAACCGTTCATACACACGTTCTGTCCGAATAGACTAGAACTAAGCTAACCACCGGGTAGTAAGGGTCTAATGCTTACCAGTCTCTTACTGACAAAATTTTACACCTAGACCCTGACTGTCAAAGCTTGTCCGTGTTCCTTCTAGGTTTTGACTTTTTTAGATCCTTACTCTAAATGTTTAACGTTCCGTTTTTGTTTATTGATACATTTTAATTCTTTCCTTCGGGTCTTTCTTCAGTTGCAATAAAAGTATTATTTTGGAAACATTGATATGTATTAAAATATTCGTTCGTTATTGCATATTCGAATAGGATATTTTCCATTCGAATATTCGCAAAAAAAATTCAATGTCGTTTTAGGTTGGTTTTTTTTTTGAGTTAGTTATTAAGTTTTTCTGTGGGCTTCTCGAGTCCCATTCAGTCCGCACTATGTTTTTTTCTGTTCCCCTTACCTTCTCAATCAATTTGTGATGGGAATGATCCATGCATTTTGGATTGCTCGCTTGAAACTGAAGGGGGGGGGGGGGGCGAGATAAGAGATAATTACAGATGCGCGCAGTAGGTCTTTCTAAAACATTTAAGAACTAAAGAATGGGGATGCAACCAGGGCTATGGTTGCCAGTTGATTGATGACATCAACTTCAATATCATACGTAAAAGGAAAGACAACTTCGTGGATTACGCTCATTCCGAATTCCGAATAGTAGTGCAGTTGGCAATTTACCATTTTTTCTGGTGTGTATTCCAACTTGCCTTGTCTGGTAGGTTAAATTAAACTTGTGGTTATATTTCGTATGCCTTGCATTGCAAACAAACTAAATAAACTTAGGTATTTAATGAAAACGTATTTTTGGGGGGAGGGGGTTGCGGGGAGATTCGACCTAATCATGACAACACAAATTTGAAGGAATATTCGAATATTTTTTTGCGAATATTCGCGTATGCTTTTTCCCTATTCGTCCAACCCTAACGTAAACATTGCCAGCGGTAGTAGATTTACTTACATAAGTAAGAACCAGAGGCCTTCGTTTTCTTACTTACGTAAGGAAGAACCCCACGCCTGCATTTTCTATGCCTAGAATTATTTTTTCTTATTTAAAAAAATAATAGTTATTAATTTAAAGTGTGAAATAGTTTAATACTACTTTAGAAACTATTTGGATACGTAAACATGAACAGCGATTGTATTTTCACTACTTAAGGCAGATCCAAAGACCTTCGTTTTATTACTTACGTAATATAAGAAATCCACGCCTTCATTTTCTTACTTACGTAAGTAAGAAACCCACTCCTAGCCGTGGTTCTTACTAGTGGTATGACAACGATTTCATTGTTGCAGCATTGTTGCAGCAGTGTGTGTTCATGATATAAATCCACTACTGCAACAATGGTCCAACAATGAAAGGGTTTTACAAAATTGGTTACACAACCATCCAGGTTAAATTGTCGACGACATTTTCTTCGCTGTAAGGGTAGTCTCTGTATTCCCTGTATTCCCTAAAAAACGATACTGTTAATGCGGGGTCTATTGATATTTTTAGACATTTGTTAAATTTAAAGGATTTTACACAGACCTTTCTTACACAGACAAACTTACTAAAGTCCTAGTTTTGTTTTCACGTATATTGATAAAATTTTTACTGGATTTTTGTTGGGATTAGGCTGGCAGTAAGCGATACAAGCGATCCTTGCTTGACCTGTTTTGCTTTGCAAACAAATGGTCTATTATTCTATTATTATTATTATAACTTCATTGAGTAACGTCGAGAAAGCCTATTAGCTATAAGAAAGCAATGATGTTTTAATTTTTCTTCTTCTTTAACTAATTTTTGGCCGTTGTATCTAATGGTGAAAACCGTTTGTCTCTATCAAGTACCATTCTGGAGTTTAAAAAAGCGACGGACGGACGGACAAGTCGTTGCTGTTGTCTTCTCAGTCGTTTCGGCCGTACAGAAGACTGAAAGCCATAGAAGGAGGAGTGTTTGACAGTCTTAAGTCCCAGTCCCAGTGTATGATGGGAACAACGCCCGGTTCGGTGAATTTTTTGAACTACAAAAATGCACACGCCTATAAGGAATTTTTAAAAAGGACATGTCTTCATGTTGCGATAGCTGGAGTCGATAATTCATTTATTACGCAGCAAAGACTCGGATGCTGGTTCGAAGTTATCCAATAGTTGAATTTTTAGTTTCAATACACTTGCCTACGGTTTAAAAGCCAGAGATAATCATGTAAACCGCAAACACCAGGGTACACTGAATCGGTCATTGTGGTCAGTGTTGGTTGCTTCTCGTTCCTGCAGCCTTTGTATACAGGGTGTCTCAAAAGTCCCAGAATACCCTCACAACTCTTTAAGGGGTTGAAAGAAAATAGTGAAACTCTCTGGGAATGTAAGTTTGGTTAAAGGATCTACCTTTTCGTACAACCGGCATTACGGCATGATATCTCCTAAAAACAAAACTTGTTAAAGATTCCCCCAAGATGAGCCTTATTGCCTGAACGTTTGGTTTGAAGGTTGCGAGACGAAGCAGCCAGTGTCAGTAAGAGAAAAATACACTACAAGCCACGTTAACAACTATATGTGTTGCTTGATCCATTGATCGCGGAGGTGCCACGAATTATACCGCATAGATAACTAAAAATGGCGTAGGATATAATATTACATGGTTGTGGTGAACCTAAGGGTAGTATTTGGTCGTCCCCCCCCCCCACCCCCGACTTCCGGGATCCGGGTGACACAATCGTAATTCGCTCGCATTCAGGAAGAATGGCCATATTACTATTAAATAATTACACAAAAATCGATGTAAATTATACAAAGGAAAGACGGAAAAAAGCCAAACAGCGAAAATCATACACTCGAAATAACTAAGAGACAAAAAGCGACCTTTATGACCCTATGTTTCGTTGGAGTGGCGTGATACGGATTTGAACTGGTAATGCTATCATCGATATGTGTACTCCTCCATTGACTACAATTCTAGCGAAAGGGACTACCTCCTCCTTAGCAAATGACTTAATAGCATCAGCAAGAGACTATAAAAAAAAACGCTGTCCACCTTATTGGTCCCTTTCCGAATTAGGAAATACGCTAGTGTGTCGCCCGCTAAGATTCAACGATAACATTTATCCGTTCAATCCAGGTAAAATAAATATATGAGCATGGTGACCACTAGCCTCTTGTGTCTTTTACAGCTAAGTCAATTTGGCTGTTTTCAGGCATCTAATGAAAAATAACAATGCCACACAAAAAAAGGCTGAAACTTGATTTGATCGGGAGCCTTTGGTCACCAGATAACATAAAACTCGCAATTATGACACAGTTTAATAAGGTTTATGGTTTAGGAAAAAAAGGTGTTACTAACACTGATTTTGTTGCCAGGGGTTTTACCTCACTGTCTGCAGTAAAAACAGGCAGTTGTTGCTTTCTGTGAAGTATCGGGACGGTTTCATGTTTAAGGTTGGATGGCAGTTATAGTTGTTTAAGTGCAGAATTTACGTGTAGGACTTATTGGTGATGCTGATGACCAGTATTAGTTAAAGCTTCGTAAGTAAACAAACTAACGTTAATATTCGCCTGATAATTACTAGTGAGTAGTTAGTGATTAGCTAATTTTACGAAAATAAAGTAAGTCTTAAACTTGTGGTGCAGATGCTGAAAGTTTGCTTAACCTACAAATTAACCGCGGAACGTGCCTTTTGCTGGGGGTTAGGGAAAGCTTAATTCAAAGTTATCTATCAACCTCAAAACTATTTTAAGGGCATAGTTACATCATTTTGTTTGTTGTTTTTTGGGGGACAGATGGACAGCGGCGTAACTATAATGAGGCAGAGGAGGCAGCCGCCTCCGGGCCCACCGACTCATAGGGCCCCCCTCACTGGTCACAATTTCAAATTTTGTTGTAACCGCAAAATGTCAGAAGTAATTTATTCCTATAGTTTTGTGAAAAAAGTTGTCTTGTGTTGAGAAAACTAAATTCCTTAATTTTTTTAGGACCACTCGGGGGGGGGGGGCGAGATCCACTGGCTCTCGCCTTATGTGGCAAAAAATGCCATTTTCATATGAAGGGCCTCCACTCGACTTTCGTATTGTGCAACAACTGAAATTTTTAGGGGGAGGGGGCGGCTTCCACCGGACTCTAGCCTAGTGCAGCAAAACTGCAATTTTTTTAATGAAAGGCGGCCTCCACTGGGCTCTCGCCTGTGTTGCAAAAACAACATTTTCTGTATGAAGGGGGAGGGGGCGGCCTCCACTGGGCTCTTGCCTTGTGTTGCAAAAACAACATTTTTTTGTATGAAGGAGGAGAGGACGGCCTCCACTGGACTCTCGCCTTGTGTTGCAAAAACAACATTTTCTGTATGAAGGGGGAGGGGACGGCCTCTACTGGGCTCTTGCCTTGCGTGGCAAAGAAGTATTTTTTTTTATGAAAGGGGCGAATTTTTTGAATTTTTTTAACAGGGAGGGGAGGGGGTAAGGGGGCCTCCACTACACTGTTGCCTCTAGGCCCCAAATTTGAAGTTACGCCTCTGAAACTGGATTACATGCCCCGCGACGATTTGAGGGACAATTTAGCTGGAGAAATGCAAGCATAAACCTAGGATCTTTGACATGCCACAATCGACAGGAACAGGGGACACCACAGGGCCCTTCTCGTCCTGAAAAAGCCAGCAAAGCATTTTGTTTGTTTGTTTTTACATTTATGAGCACGAACCCAAACCAGCCAACAACAATGAACAATTTTACTTTATTGAGCCTATGCAGGTCCTGCATCCATGCACTCAGATCTACTACTAGTTATACTAACCTAACCCAACTTACACCTAACCACCACCTAACAACTCGTTGGTTGGTTTATTTACGGGAGTTAAACCCTCACGGGTTATCCGCCCCTAAAAATAGAACTGGCATACACGAAAAGTAACGAGACTTTATGGACACTGTATAATTTCTGCTGGTTGGCTTGTTTTCTTCTTTCCTTCACGTTACAGCTTTGTTGTCCAAGGTTCCATTAAGTCGCACAAGTCTGCTGCTGAAACCACTTCCTTGTCAACAATCTTGAAGATCTCCAGACAATTCCTAACTCTTTCATCTCGTCTATTTCCCAAATGACTGCGAAACCTAACTGAGGCTACTTAAATCCGCCATCAATCTTGGAAGACTTAGCTCACTCAAATAACAGTTTGTATGGATGGGCATCCGGCAACATGGAGTAGTCATAAACAGAGGGACGGCCACTTACCGGATTGGTCACGAACTCCCACGTGATATGTGTCTCTGTCTGATTAATCTACAGAAAGAAAAAAAATAGTGACGAACCAACTGTTAGCGAATTTCGGTAAAGTCCCATTTTACTCTGAAAACAACATCAAAAGGACACCCAACACCAAACGTATAAGAGAATTAGAGCGGTTTTTTTTTCAAAGAGGCTGCTTTTTTCACTTGATAGTGAGAAACATTTCAAAATAAACTTTTTGAAAAGAAACAATGCTGCAGTTATAAGATACAAATGCAAACCTATTTACGTTGCCTTTTGGACTTTTAAATTTCACACTGTCTCAGCGGGGAATTGAATCCAAAGGCCGAAATCCTACCGCTGAGTGATACTGTTAGTATGACTCAGCAGTAGGACTCTGGTCTTTGGTGTTAAAGGTCGTGGGTTCAATTCCCCGCTCTGGTAGTGTGGTGACATTTAAGCCCAAAAGGCAACGTAAATAGGTTTGAATCTGTATTTGTTTAACACTTCTCGAGCCCACTTGGCTTTCCGTTTTGTTTAATAAATAAATAAACTCCCGTCGTAGCAGTCGGTTGATACATCAAAGGCTAGTGTGCAGCATTTACACATGAGATTTTTATCTATTTATCCTTTGCCGCTGCCTCCGACTGCTACGACGAGCGTGTGTTTGTAAATATTTTGATAATATACAGGCGTTTCACTGCAACAGGAAAAAAATGTTAATCTTGACGTCTGTTTGGGGGGGAGGGGGAAGCTTTCAACAATGGGAGCATAGACACTCGAAAGTTAAAGCCGAATTAATTCCGAAATTTAACATTTTTGAGTTTTCTTTTTATAATTCAGTAAATTTCAGTTTATTACATGGTGCACTATCTTGCATCAAACATTTTTGAATTATGGTGCTCTATTTCAGTGTTTGTCAAACTTTTTTCTAATCGCGACCCCATTTTTCAAAATTTGACCACCGGAGAGAGGTCATGACCCATCCATACCGGTAAAACAAAATTTATTGCTTTGTAATTATAGATGGGTTACAAAAAGGTTTACTCATTTTTTTTGTCTGAGCAGTGTGCTTGTTTTTCTGAGCAAAAATGCTCCGAATTTGATACAACATTAATTTGTTAATTTTAAGCTTAGCTCATTTTCCACAGTCATCAGTCTCACTAAATAGGAAAACCCAGATTCGCAAAGGGAAAAGAGAACAAGTGCTTGAATGGCACGCCGTGACAAATCATTGTACATTACTTTGTACTAAATCCAAGAATTCTTACATTTCCTTTGATTTGAACTGAAGTTTCAATGTTGAGTCTGAAGATAGTTCAATGAGTCAAAAAAAATATTGCTTCCTCAACTTGAATTTTAAAATAGAGAAAGCAATATTAAAAAAAAAATAACTGTTCGTTTCGTTATGTTCGTTTTGTCTTAATATTATTATGCCTGTGTGAGATTACACATACTTTTCCTACCTGGACAGATGGCAGCATCATCAATAGACTGTCAGCCACGATGTAATCTCGGCTGTATTGTTTGGATGCTGATAAAAAAAGGATCGTTTTGTAACTCGGTGCCAGACGCTTCAAATTCATCTGAGGAACAACTTCACGAAAAAGAAAATTACGACGAATCATTCCTCAACTACAGCTTTCAGTTACTGGTAATGAGAACCTATTCTCAACCCCAGGATTGCTTCTTCACGACCCCACTAGGGTCGCGACCCACAGTTTCAGAAACACTGCTCTATTTCATTTGGTTAGGTTAGTTTTGCTTTCGTTTATTATGGAACGGTGACCCCCCCCCCCCTCCCATTGAGGTCGTACGCCCCATTAATCGTTTTGACAACATTTTAACATCATGAATAATTGAAACATTCTGAGCCGTTCCTATGCATGGTTCACGATTTTGGCTTCTAAAAAATATATTTACAGTTCCGTCGTGATCGACCAAGGATAGTTTTGAACAGGGCAGTGACGCTTTTCTGAAAACGTGGGGTAAAGAAAGACCTACTTCCACCAACGGCACCAGGAGGCAGCACTTGTCAGGTTCTCGTGGGAGCCGAAACTTGAAATACAAAAATGGCGGCGTCGTTGCCATGGTAACCATTGTAATAGCGACAATACCTGCGGGAACAGACGAAACACTCGTGCGTGGGCATCATCCAAAGTAAATGACTTATATTCTGTTTTCTATTCAAACTGTATATATAGAGTTACAATAAACATAAATCACGGATGAAGCTTCAGCCTGAACGGGCGATGAGCACGCTTGTCGGGCGTTCTCGGAACACAAAACCATGTGTTAAACTTAGCTCCGCTCGTAACGACAACCCGTTTTAAAATTGAAGTAAAACGTCAAAGCCAGTTCTGATGTTTCTTAAAATTAATTTAATGGCCTAATCTGAATTATGGTATATTTTAAACGATTAATGTTGTATTCTTATCGTGATCAATTTGTTTTAGTGACGCTAAATAGTGTTCATTCCCATGATACTATCCGCCTCCGTTACTTGACGACAGCGTCCTCTGGCGGTAAATCGCTGAAAGCAGATACTTCTTTCGTCCAAATGTTCACCCTTGTGAGAGAAAGAGTGGCACTACCTATATATTCTTCTACCCTGGTTTTGAACATCATAACTGGTTGGTGCTAAAAAAAAAATCAGATTGTTTAGCATGACACGCGTAACGTAAATGAAATGCTGCTTTTATATCGTATTTTACACGTCCTTTACACGTCCGACAGGTACTGCATGCCTCGCACGTATAGTTTCATTAAAAATAAAGCCATAGTTTCATTTAAAAATAAAACACAATCGCTAGAACGAGTGCTCCTCAAAGGGTTTTAAGTTGAAAGGTACTGCAAATGAGGGTTCCGAGGTACGTGTCACTAGCGCACAAGCACATTTCGTATGTTCGAGCGCACGTAACCATATGATGAACCGTGCATCGAAGACCACAGGACCGCTCGTAAGTCAAAAACTCGGCCGCGTGACGTCGTTTTTATCCACTTGGTTAAGTCTTTGTCCATACTTCGTATCTGTCATTGTTAAGTTCTGTTAATAATCAGCTGAAAACTGTTCGTTACTATCACTGTAGAATTACGTTTACGAATGTATAAAGAATACACTATACTAAACTACATGACGCTTAACTTTTAGAGTAAAAGTTTGGTTTTTAACTTGTGAAAGTTTTTTTTTTTAAACGCGGCTGTTGAAGTTATTTTGATGAAAAATAAAAACATTGCTGATAATCTGTTAAACAAGGTACATTGTTTCTATTTACGCTATAGGGCAGTGACACGACGTAGTATTAGTGTATATAACTCTAAGGTGGAGCCAGTTACTGGGTTAGCTGCAAGGTGCACTGGTAGGGGAAAAGAAGAGCGTCTTACTGAAACCAATGCTATTAGACTGGATTTCTTAGGCCTAAACCGCGCGAATTTTGTCGATTTGTTGGCAGTTGCTGACATTTTTAAGCAAGTGGAATCTTTCTTTTCCAATTACAACCTAAGCAGCATAAGGGATTGAAGAAAACAACGGTTTATCAAGCCTACGAAATCCACTCTCAAAGCACTGGCTTGACTAGAAATGCCGTTGTTTAACCCACCATTTCAATCTGGTGCTCCTTGCAGGTATCTCTCTTGTAGCAATATGACGTCCCTTGACGCTGCTCTATAAGCAGATAAGTATGAAACATCGACTGAGGGGGCGCGCTACTATACATCGAGATTTCTGTAATCCTAAAGCGTATGACGCAAGCAATCGGGAATTTTCGGGTATGGGCTAATTCTGCCTGTGCACTAGATACACGGCTTTATTTGCCTGTGCGCTCGAAACACGGTGCACTCTTAACATGATGCTGTAAATAAGAACCCTACAGCCCTTTCCAGACAGAAGGAAATTTCGTGCGATGCGATGCGTTACTATCTGCCTATAAGGTACATCTGTACATATTGCTGCGATCGTATGGTTGGTGTTAACGTTTAAGGACCAATTATGACGTCTTTGGTACACCGTCTTGCGTCGCCGTGTAGCCACGAGCTGCCAGTCTGGTTGGGACTTAAGATCAAAATGCGGAATTTCTGAAAACATTATTTGCTTTCTGACGTGTTGGCTCCGGCTTTTTTAGACACTAAAAACATGCATTTAAACTTTTATGGCGTCGTTACGAATGTGCCTTCGTGGCAAGTTTTATATATATATTTTTTTTTTTTTACATTGGTACCACGTGTTCGTCATTTATTTAGCAGAGACAACATCCTCTTCTGTTTTCAGCGGCTGCTCCCTATCATTAAATAGTAATCATTAATTACTTATACATTGAGAAAAAGAAGCACGTTTTTCTTGAAACATTGCAACACGAAAAAAATAAATACAGCGCAAGATAGCAACGTGCGCCATAAAAAAAAAAAATGACGCCATTAAGGGCGTCAGCAAAATGGCAAAAGACGTCAAATTCCACCAGAGGATATTATGTAAACACGACTTGACAGGAAGTCGGGCACGCGGCACGATGAAGCTGGCGATGATATGGCACGTCTTAATTATTCAGCATGTTGATGTGAGAATCGGAGGCAGAAAATGACGAGTCACTGCATCATCATTGACATGTGTACACGAACCGCTTGCGAGGGAGCAAACAGTTGGCATTTATAACTTTGTGCATTATTTTCCCTTTGGCAAAATTAGGAGGAAGCTTGCTCAAACTCATGCCCACTAAATTAAACATGTGTTGCATGTTTTTTATTGTCAGGTCGCTACGTTTTCGTCTTCAACGTAAGTTCTTTGCACTGACGTTGTGTTCTGTACTTATGTCATAAAAAGACGTGCCTATCTTCAACAAAGAACTTTAGGAAACCAAGTCCTAATCAGAATGGAAGTTGGTCACTTTTCCGACCCATAACCCATCTGACCCACTCAAGCCCTGACTCCGACCCACAGAACAAAATATGACCCACTGTCCGTGACCCATCCCATGCTACGAAAAAATAATACCGTATGCAAATGAATGCAATGTTATTTCAAAATGTCCAATTTTTTAAAGAAGCATTTATGATTAAATTCTACAACATATGACTTACACGCTTCTTTTGCAAAAAAAAAAAACTTTAATTAGAAGGTTTCCCAAAGATCCTAGAAAAAGGTCGTCACAAAGACAATGTGGGGAAAAAAGGTCTAGAAGGCCTAAGTCAAAATAAAAAGATAGCTGATAAATACGGATATACATATAAAGGGTCTATATATCTTTAGATTCTTTAGATCCACCCCTTTCACACTCCACCCTTCGTTAAAGATTGTCCATCGTCCCACGGACCATTCATGTGTTTTATGTTTTTTTTAACGTAGGCCTTCCCCCCCCCAGATTGTCTTTATGACGACCTTTTTCTAGGACCTTTAGGAAACCTTTAAAGCTTTTCTTTTATTAAGAATAACATAAATGAAAAGAAGCATTTCTGTCCTCCCCCGTACCTTTATTTTCGGTCGGTGGGTGAACGGTCTTAACCCACGACCCACTTGACCCGTGATAAAAATGTGACCCGTTTGACCCACTGATGCACCAACCCATGGGTCAGTTCCATCGGGTCCCCATGCTTTCTTCGTATTGTGTTTCTTTAACTTTGGCAGAGCAAAGAAATGCTTATTGTTGTTTTGTGTGTGCGCTTTTCCTCCATTTGGTTTGCTTTATTCTACTTTGCTTTGCTTTATCTACTTTGCCTTATCTTAGGGAGCACGAACCCAAACTGGGTTTGCTGCCTCAAGAAGATGAGAGCGACAATTTAGCTGGAGAAATCCAAGCGAAAACCCATGATCTTTGACATGCCACAAACGATGTGAGCACGAGACACCACGGGGCCATACTCGTCCCGAAAATGTCACGGAAAGGATGGAGCTAGGATCGAACCTAGACCTTCCGGACAAGGAGACGGTCGTGTTCGCATAATTGTTTGAAAAACGGTTAACCATAAAACGCATTTTTAGGATCCCTTTCCTCGTTGAACCATGTTTTAAAATCAGAGGGATCAATATGAATCTAATACATTCTCTGACCTTCCTCTGAAGTCACGGATGGATTTACTGGTCAGTTCTGAAGTTATAAAGTGGAGGGTTCATTAGAGTGTTCATTAAAGTGGACGGGCTCTGCTCGATTCACCATAACAATCTGAAAGGAAAGGAAAACATTTCCCCCGACTGGCACCACAGGGGGCTTGCATAGAGCGCATTGGTGGATACAGAGTATATACAAAATGAAAGGGGCAAAACCATATCCTCCGTCATAAAAACACTGCAACGACCAACGTATTCTTTTTTTTTTAATCGGCTGTTCATTAATTTATTCCACACTGTACCAACATAACACAAACACATAGTAGCACACATACCCAAACAACAAATCAACCGATACTTGCCTACTTTGCCTGACTTTCTATATTTACGTTCTCAAAACCGTTTCCGCAACCGCCAGAAACTATTTCGTATAACAATTACTCGATTGAGGAGTGCAATTAATCTCTACCAGGTACGAGAAATTTTCTCTACTATCAGCGGCTGAAAATTCAATTCTACAGTTACTGTAGATTCTCTAGAAAAGTCCGCAGACTAAAAGCAGACCTTGTCTGAAGTATAAAATTGCCCTTATTCTTCGCTCAACAACCATACCGTTTTTTGAGTTTAGTAATGTAACAAAAACTAGAAGTCACTGATTTAAGCTATAGTAACCCTAAAATTTAAATGACGGTATACTAGAAACCACACTGAACGTCTTTGTTGATAACTTGTCTCACGTTCGAAGCACTCATTTGCACCCCTACGTTGCCCAGAGTGACCTGAGATCGTTTTTTCTCCCTTTACTGCCGTGCGTTTCTTTTCCATCGATTAATTTAGCGAAACACTAGTATAGTGTAAAGTCAACGTCAGTATTAAGAAATACGCACAAACCCAATCCCGCTTATTTACCAGCAGTTTGACGTTAATCACGAACCATACACCTGTATCGCCAACTTGCTAGATGAAAAAGAAACACGCGACCAGGGTGCTTAGATTATACGTTGTTTTGATAGGGTGGACCCACTAGTTGAACGCGTCTGAGCTAGAGCACAGCTATTTCCCGTGGTAAAGTACACACGAGCGAGATTCAGTTGATGACGTTTTTGCTCCCACACTAATCTTTGAAGCAGACGACGCTTGGTTTTTCGAAACCAACAAAAAAAAGGTTTGTTTCAACTAGCGAGTAGTTTTTAATGAAATTAATGAATAATTCTGAAATATCTGATCGTTCAATCTTTGTTGAACGTTAAAATACACATTATTAAAACAAAACGACAAATTCTTACCAGATCACCCACGACGAGAGTAGCTGACATCGTTGCGTCGAAACCAAAACAATGGCATGTTTTACGATGATCGCTTGTGGCGGTGCTCTCCGTCTGATAAGAAACGTTGCGATTTTCAGTCGCATTGTCGATTGTACTGGTAGGTTAATGCACTTTAAAACAATTGACACAATTGTAGTGGTCTGGCTTACGTTTGATGATGAGTATCGTTCGTTGGTTAGTCCAATTTTGTGTCGATTCATCAGCAAAATTAAAAGCCAATGAGATGCAAGAATCGGTATTCGGCGCGAATAGCAGAGACGTCAGACGCGTTTGAAGCAGCTCTCAAAATCTCGCACGGTTTCTCGCGGTAAAGCGTAATAGTAAGTGGGGCCACCCTATCAAAGCTACGTATAATCCAAGCACCCTGCACGCGACTATCTGAGTTTCAACGCTCCATTCGAGGTAAAGGCCCCAGCCATGACTTGATGTTAGATGAGCTCCGGTGCCTAAGTACAGCTCCAAATTTAATTTTCTGTCCGACTTGTTTTGAATGAGAGACGCATCCTGACGTGATCTTACTTTCACTTTCGGGTTTGAAATTCGCGTCAAAAGAAATTAACGCCGAGAAGTGTCAGTTCTGTAGGTATATAAAAAATGTACAATAAATTTCAAACTCGAAAGCGGAACTAAAACCACGTGTGGATGCATCGCCTTTAAAACGACAACAAATCAGAAGCCAGTCAGATTGTAGTTGGCGGTATGCACCTGAGCTTACCTGTCTTCCGGTTAGGGATGCTATGTGGTGTTTACCTCGATTGGAGCGTTGAAACTGGGATAACTATAAGGTGAAAAAGTGTCTCAGATTGCTCTAGGCAATGCAGGGGTGAATGTAATGGCTTCGAACGTGAGACAAGTTTTCAACAAAGATGTCGGGTGTGGTCGTCATAGCGACCACGCGGAAACTATAATAACACCGCTCAGTCGGTGATACGTAATTGTTCTGCGAAATGGAGTCGCGCAGTGTCTTTATGCTGGCAGAAGTGGTTTTGCTCTATACAGTGTGATCCAACTAAAGTGTTACGAGCTGGTATCCTGTGAATGGCTAATGAGAGCATAATAAGGATAGAATTGCAATGATGGATGTGATGGTGGACGTTTATACGAGAAAATAGGAATGACCTTGAGTTGACATGTCAAGGTCATCCTCGTTCTATCGTCCAAACGAGATATGATACGGCAAAAGCGTAAATTAGAAAGTTGGACGCAAGCAAACAATATGACCAACCAAGAAAACGGATTCAAAATCGGAAATAAATAAAATAGTTACGATGATGTTTAAAAATCACTAAAACCAATTTATACGATTGCTTGTTTTGCTACTAGTTATTTACATTTATTTTTCGAAATATTTTTGTAAACTTTCGATAGTTTTCGATGGAAAATTTAGATACGCATTGAATTGTGTCATTCTTGCCACTAAAGCCAATTTGTGCGAGTGCTTGTTGTGCTACTAGTTATTTACACTTGTTTTTCGAAGTATTTTTGTAAATCTTCGATAGTTTTCGATGTTCATGTGTGCAGCCACCATCTTTGCCTCAAGTACCACGAGGGAGACAAGTTTGGCACTCAGTTTTTTGATTGGCTAATGGACAACTCCACGCATCCATCAAACTGATGAATATACGATACGAGTCGGACACGCAACGCAGGATCGCAGGCCACAGTTGATGTTTTGGAGGATGGACACCACTTCCAAAACGGTGTGGGATGGCATGGCCTTTATGGGTTGGAGTCCAGCCGATACAGATCTATCCAGTATCGAATGCCGTTAAAAAAAATCCGAAAACTCAATTATTCTTATGAGAATTATTTCCTTTCCGTTTCGCCGTTTGTCTGCTTCATGAATTACTTGTGGCTCAAAGATTTGCAGGGCCCTTGAAATCCGCTTGTGCTCAGTCGATTGCGACATGCATGAAAAAAATTAAAAACCTATACGTTTGCAGAAGAATTACTTTCCATCTCTTTCCCCGGGATGACCTCACGAGTTAAAGGACATGTTAATCCGAACATTTCCTGTTTGGTTTTCCTGAAGGATCATAAACCCAAGAGCAAATAGTTAGAATTGAACTATTAAAAAAAAAAAACACATGCTTTCTTTTGAAATTCTCTTTCCCTCTTATCATTTCCGCCATTCAACGATGCTGACGCTTGTAAAAACAAATAAAGAAACAAGAGAGATTAGATTCCCCCCCCCCCCCACCCAGTTAAAGGCATTGAGGTAGTAAAATGTCTTCCGGTGCCACATCTGCATTGGTATGCGAGACACTGAAACACGAGCTCAGCAGGAAATCTTCTCCCAAGTGCAGATTCAACAATCTCTAGACCTCCTCAAAACTCTTAACCCACGTCCTTTGGAACACTGAGGGAAGGCTTTAGGAACTAGCTACAAGGTGAATTGCGTCAAGAGCAGCCAGGCCATTCCGTCCGTGTTGGCATGGGAACGGACTGCACTTGCAGTTCTATTATTAGCGTGTGTATACTCTCTGGATGAGATAGGCTGAAGTAGCGCAACATATTTTCTCCCTAAGGACACAGACCTCTGTCGTGCGTTTGTCGTCTGCGCCTAAACCCTGCGCCTCAATCCGAAAGCTCTCTCCAGACAGACAAAAATTTTGTGTGAAGCGATGCGCAACTATACGTACCTACTAGGTCAAAATTGCAGCAATCGTATGGTTGGTGTTGCATTTAAGGACCAAAATATTGAAGTCTTTTTTTACACCATACTTCATCGCTGTGCAGCCAGTCTGGTTAGGGCTTAAAGGCTCCTTTTCACCTTTTCAACTCCTAGATGCAGCACCATAGAATCTTCGAGCAATATAATGAAAATAGCGGTAAATTAAAAAAAAAAAGAACAACACTATTCGCTACATAGCTGCGATTTTCATAACTAAAACGAGATCACGTGACCCACATCAGCCTATTGGATGACGGAGAATCTGGAACGTGGATGCTGTGTTTAGAATATGGGCAACGCTATCGAAATGGTGAACTTTGGCCTTTAAGTCTGTTCTCAAGAAAATGGGATTCGGTGCCCACAACGGCGAAACTGAAGTGGGGAAACGCAGGTGTGCAGATTAAAGCTCCCAGTGGTTCTGACGTGTTGAAATCTATTTGGCCGAGAGAACGAAGCAGGCGAGGTCGAATACTAAACTGACTTCGGATTTTGTGTGTCTGTTTGTCTGTTTTCGACACGATAACGGTGACAATTTTGTTTTGATTTGGTTGAAATTTCGTGACAAGAGAGCGTTGATACAAGAAACGCGCCTATTTGAAGAGGAAATTCGTAAGTCGCATATTTTTGGAGACATTTGGGTCTTCCATCAGATCGCTGAGGCAATTTTTAACCGCGATATGGAAGCATTTCATTCTAGCAGTAATTTTCTTCCTTATTATTTAAGTCCTGTGTTTGCGTTATTTGAAACCCCTTGTCTAATTTTATTAATTCACGAACTGAAAAATCCACAAATAGACTCCATGTGGATAATTCGAAACTAACAGGACAATGGTTTCAAAAGCTATCGTGTAACAGACAGACACTAATTGAGGATGAAAAGCTCGTTTGATCTGCTTCGCACCGCGCGTCACTGTAAACGTCCATAGTTCAGAAAACCCTTCTTATCTGAGTTACAAACTGCGTCAGTTTTAAATGCACCTCGAAAGCATTGGTCCTAGTGCCGGACACTTACCCTACTCAAGTCCAAGAAGTTAGCTTAATAACAACGCAGTTTGCTGTGCCAGTGTTTCCCAGTACCGCTTATTTTGTTGCGTATAGCAGGAATGTATAAGGAGACAAGCTTCGCTTATTACTTCATCTTAATCGTCCCTGTCTATAGCATGTGGCTACCACGTCTTTAGGGCCTTGATATCCGTCTGGCGTTCAATCTGGACAGGAAGGCTTACATTGAAAAAGTCTATAATTTAAAAAGGAAAGTTTTCTGGACCTATCTGTATGCAACCTTCTTTTTTTGCACTGATATCTAGGATCCTACATTAAAGTTTGGCGAGACGTTTAGTATAGATTATTGGCATCTTGACACTGTTGCGCAGAACGTGTTTTCGCACCCCTGGCTTTGATACTATAGCCATGCGAAACGTGGCCCACAAGCTTAGTCACTTGTTGTACGAAACGTGTTTTCGCATCCCTGGCTTGGACACTTGTGCGAAAGGTTAATTTTCGCACCTTGGCTTTGACACTTGTATGCGAAACGTGTACCAAGGGCTTAGCCGCTTGTTCTACGAAAGGTGTTTTCGCATCCCATGCTTTGATACTTGTGGAATCTTAGAAAAATTGTCTTTTACTGAAGGTTTAGTGCAGTTACAGATTTGATATATTACGAAAACGGTAGTAAATATGCAAAAATAAAACAGCAGAAAATGACCATATCATCAATTAGAAAGCATAAAGACAATAAACCAATAGTAGTCTCAGTGATAAATTAAATAGCCATTCTTTTATCTGTCATTTGACTGATGTATAGCTGCAGTCGAGTAATTTGGATAGTATTAAGTTGAAGGTACTTGGAATATAAAAATCTTTTTTTCCCTATTATTTTTAATATTTTTAAAATTTTAATGTTTTACCACGAAGGGAATTCACTTTAAATTCATCGTTAAATTTAAAGTCATTACGCGGTAAAGCAAATAAGCAAATGATGTGTGCTCGATTTTACACTGCTTTGAATGCATTCTCTTCAAAATGACATTTCTGCCCACTTTGGACATGCTCGCCTTTCCATCAATTACGTCAAGCGATTTGAGTTCTGCCATTGGCTCTCAACTATGACGTAATACTGTGACGTCACTGTGGTTCGATTTTTGGCTGCTTTCGTATCGATCTATGGATGATCACATCAAATGCCTTGGTGGTGACAATAGGCCAATCAGGCTCAAGTTTACGGCTTTGTTCCCTCTAAGACCTTTCATTGATCAACCATCGATCAGAAGTCGCACAAATTCTAACTCTTCGTTCCCAGCATCTGTCAAATTAAAGTGTGGACTTTAGTTGTTTGGGTTAAATGGGATAATTCATGAAGCTTTTAATGCAAAGCAAAGGCAAGCGATCACTGAAAGCAATCAGGAAAATATTTAGCCTTCAATAAATCACGTTGGTAAGTGGCAGAAGTTAGCCTGGTTAAATCATGAAGAGTTAATTTCCGTAACACTTGACGGGGAAGACAGAATGGTTACCGCTGTATGCTGCTAGTATATTTGAAGGAAAGAGGAAAACAAACCAAAGCGAAATTCATACACTAGAAATAACGTTGAACAGTAAGTCACCTGTATGCACTTACGTTTCGCCGGAGTTGCATGACCCGGATTCGAACCAGATACCCAATTCTTCCCCAAATCACTGCCACATCGCCTTTATCGCCATGGCTACTCCTCCACTAGCATAAAAATGACTCACTGAACCCGTTATAAAAGCACAGCAGTGAACAGGGCTCCATTCGACCGAGAATGCTTGCAGTCATGGCAGTGTAGAAGAAATACAAGTAAATACAAAGGCTCAACGAAGGATTAAATAAGCAAACACACATCGCCGTGCATTTCTTCTCCATTGCCATGACCCCAAGCATTCTCGGTCGAATGGAGCCCTAGTCACTGCTGTAACTGGTTCAGTGAGTCATCTTTATGCCAGTGAAGGAGTGGCCATGGCGATAAAGGCGCTATGCCAGTGATTTGGGGACGAATTGAGTAGCCAGTTCGAATCCGGGCCATACCACTCCGACGAAACGTAAGTGCATAAAGGTAACTTTCTGTTTCACGATGTTTCTAGTGTATGAATTTCGCTTTGGTTTGTTTTCCTTTATATAATTTACAGCGATTTATTTATTTATTTGTTTATTTATGTAGCCTATTTGAAGACTGGCGCCATTTAAGTCATTTATGGTAGTTTTGTAAAACTTCCCTAAAAAATATTTAAGAAACGTAAAAATTATTTGATCCGGAGGGACTTACCTGCCCCAAGAAATCTACATAAAGGCCTGTACACATTTTCCAAAATGACTTTAAGGTGACTTGTGTCTCTCTTTCAGTATTCTTGAAATGGAAAATAGGTGGCATTAAAGGCACATAACTCCCTCCGGTATATTTTAACAGTTTCACTCGATACATTACCGGAAATAGTTTTATATAAACTGATTTACCTTTCATTTGCTGGTCTAAGGGTACGATGCAGATGTCAGTAGTGGCGCGTGAATGTTATTAGGTTTGTTTTAAACGGCTCGGTCCGAGCAGTATACATAACTCCCGCCACATCGCTGGCAAGCCGCGGCCCTGGAGGAAGGATAATTAATCCTTCGCTTGGTCGTACGATGTGTCAGGTTGCAGCGGCCCCGAAATGAGTATGACTAGTGTCGTATAGCAATGCGCGCTGCGGTCGTTTGAACTATATTTTAGCGTAGGTGACGCAGAGTAAAGCGGCCAAAACGGAGGGATTTATGTGCCTTTAAGAAGGTCTAAACAGGACGGAAAGCAGACGGCTCAACAAGAGTCAAATAAATACAAATGCAAACTTATTCACGTTGCCTTTTGCACTTATTTGACAGACTGCCTGAGCGGGGAATCGAACCCAAGACCTTTGAAACCAAAAGCAGAGGTCCTACTGCTGAGCCGTAGTGACACGACTAAAGGAAACGTCCATAAGCAGCATTTAACAAGTGCATATATACATATAACCATACACTTTCCAATCGCCACTGGAGGGACGCTTATTTGCCGCTCCACACGCCAAGTGAAACGAATAAAACACACAAATCAAACGTAAAACAAGGATTAAACAAGGAAAGCCGATGGTTCAACAAGAGTCAAATAAACACAGATGCAAACCTATGAAAGTGTATGTTTATATGTATACAGGCACGTGTTAAATGCAGCCTATACGGACGTTCCCTTTTGGCTGTGTCAGTATGGCTCAGCGTAGGGCCTTGGCCTTTGGTTTCAAAGATCGTGGGTTCGATTCCTCGCTCAGGCAGTCTGACATATAAGTCCAAAAGACAACGTGAATAGGTTTGCATCTGTGTTTATTAGGTAGGTCTGTGAGGGTTTAGTTATCACTATATAGTCTGTAATGCTCTGTATTCGGGCAGAAGCAGGTTGATGGGCGATGGTGGGAAACATTTATTTTTTAATCATCAAGCGTTGTTTATGCAAAGATCGAATTTTCAGCTCCTAGACTGAGCTGTTTTGAAGATATTTCAGTGTTAGTATATACCAAGAGTCGCGCACTCAGCAACAGGGGGAGGGAAGGCGGCCTTCACCCAGCAATTGTTTATACGTACTTTAGGAGAAAGTCTATGACAGAATAGAGTCAAATGTATCGTCCAGTAAGCTAAGAGATTGGTGAAGGCCCGAGCGGCAGATATTCAGTGGAAGAAACCACCATCGTGTCAGTTGTTTTTTGCCACCGGAGGAAGAAAACCGGAGTACCCGGAGGAAACTCTCGTACAACGGGTCGGAAACACCAGGAGAAAAAGTTGGACACACACACTTCCCTTCACCACGATCGAACCTGGGTCTGCAGTCTTAAACTGATGAAAATTATTGAAAGAATGAATTGCTAATTCTATTAGTTTTTTTTTCGCTCTGCACCTTTCGGACAGCAAAAAAACGGATCTTGTTGTCAATGACTGCTCATTGTATTTAACACTATTAATGAAAAGGTAATCCTATTAATGTAAAAAAAAAAACGCTGACGCGTAAAGTGCAGGATACAGGACTCCCCCCCCATCCCAAAAAAACCCAAATAAACCAAATCTTTACAGTCAGTGAAACAAGAAAAATTGTAAAGGCATGGTAATTGCACGCGTATTAAGCGATGCCAACCATGCTAAGCGTTTTTTACATTAATAATAATGGTGTCTTCTGTTCAGCTCCTGCGTGACTTATAATTTGTGTCAGAACCATATACCTTTCATAGTTTTCTCTCTCATTTTATTGGTGTTTTTTTGTTCTTTGGTGGGGTGGGAATGGCACATACACTTTAGCATGTTTTACGCAGTAATATCACATTATATCGACAACTCTGGAGCACGCCCTGGAGCTCTGGCCTTTTTGTTAGTTTATGACTACCATTTGGTGATAATTTCGTTCATTTTTTTTTTTTTTAACATTACTTAAAAGTAAAAGTAAATGTCACGTGTAGACTTTTTTTGGGGGGGTTTGGGCTACGAGTAGCCCAAGCTAACGTTGGCTATGTGTTACGACGAATGGAGACGAAATGTTACCAAAGTTCCCCCTTTTGGATTGTTCGCAGACGTCATGCTTATCTCGACGAGGAAGTGGTTGGCTTGGAAGGTATCCAAGAGCTGGGGGAATGCACCAAGTTACCAAATGATGTCGTAAAGCAAAACGACATTGCCGGAAAGAATGAAACAGAAGACGGTTCCCCTTCGTTTCGTCCATATTTCGTTACTGATGATGATGAAGCTACACAGTTCAGTGCCCGTGATAAGGACGAAACCTGTCACATAAGTTAAAACAGACGTTTCTCTGAGGCGTACTTCGTGTGATTTAATAGACCGAATGATATGATACAGCCGCCATCTGTCTTGTATAAATCTGTCGCGTGGTTTAGATGTTGAAATAGGCCCACCAGAGTAAGGGGGATGGTTGAATATCAGCTAAAAAGTTTTTTTTAAGGTTTCTTCAACGAATAACGACGTGATACACACGCTTTTAGAAGTGCCGTTATACGTCAAGCATCTCGGTTGTTTCACATTGATTTACATTTTATTTGCCTGAATATTTGGTTTCTGATTAATTGCTCATGCGTCGAGAATCAAAAATTTTGGAATTCCTTACCCACATTTACTGATTTACGAACTGAACTCCACATTACGAACTGAAATTCCACACAACTTGTGTGGAAAATTTTCAATGAATCAGATAATGGGTTCAAAGGGTATACGGATTTCATGAGATAAGAAGTTTCTTCGCTCGGCATCACACATCGCATCATTCATTTTTATTTTATTTATTTTTTTAGCAGGAAAGCAGGGGATGCAGGGGATGCACTCATGCCATTACATGCTTTACTATTTTCACTGATGTAAAATGGTAACTTTAGATATAGTTCATGGGGACGCAACATATATCAACAATTGTTCAAGTTGCAAGCAAATCTCCTCGACTGTAAACGAGGTGACTCCAGTAGCACGAGCGAAGCGAGCAATATGGCTAGTTTCCTATGGTTGAATATCCATCGTTACGTTAAAACCAGTAGAGCCATAAAGGAAGGGTAATTCTAGCCCTAGTTCCACCACTTGTTACGAGTCGCGCCGCTATGTAGCCAGTTGTTGAGCGAGTAACCATTTTCGCTTTTGCAGAAAAAACGTACGTAAAAAATTACTCTGTGTCGCTCGCTACGCTCGAGGAGCTTTCATGCTCCAACTCTTAAGCTGATGACGGACATTCCATATCTAACACGATCAAGCAAATGATCAGAGTGCAGTACGTGATTTTCGTAAGGGGCGGGGAATAATGAATGTATTGGAGCCATGGCCCATAGCCAAACGCCCTACTATAAAACAAATCAAGTACATGTACGTATTGAATTTAGGACCACACAACGTCATCCACCATACCCTGGTGCTACTCCGCTGATCTTCGCCACGACACATTTTCACAAATTCACAGCAAAACTACCCTTGCAGCCTTGCAGACGTAAGGCTTCAGTTGATAAACAAATAACCATAAATCAGTCCAACGGTCTGGCCACCCAAGAGCTACGTGAGCTTCTTAAGGCGAAACATGCGATTCGTATCCAGTCGGCCTTAGCTTGAAGAAACCTTCCCCTTTCTGGCGTGCGCCTAAACTGGCAATGAGCCAGGAGGCGAGGCACGCGATTTATAGCCCAGTCGGCCTTGGCTTGAAGAAGCCATTCCCTTTCCGGCATGCGATTGTACTGTTATTGAGCCAGGAGGTTAGGCATGCGATTTGTACACAGTCGGTCTTGGCTTGAAGAAGCTGTCGCCTTTCTCGCATGCACCTAAACAGGCAATGAGCCAGGAGGCAAGACACGGGATTTCTTCCCCAGTCGGCCTTGGCTTGAAGCAGCCTTATCCATCCCCGCTGCAAGGCCGTTTCAACGCTGTAGCACGCGAGTTGCTGCATGTTTGAACTAAAATGCTTGGTAATTTTATTATTCATACTCCTTGTGCCGCTCTTGGTATAGAATATTTTTTATTCAAATAAATTTTGCAGACTTTACATGGGTTTCCTTGTTTCACAAATTTTAAGAATTTGTACTTAAAAGCCACCTCCTTCCCCGCTGCGTGTGATGCTTTGAAACAGCAACACATGTCACCTATAATTTTTGGCTAATATAAAAGATTTCGTGCAAGGCGAAATCGTACTTAGAAATATTCGTTTACCGCTGTTAGGCTGGACTATTGCTGAGTAGAGCACCAGCTAATAGCACACTATTGACCGAACGTCGATGTTTTACAAAATACAAACGTGGAAACATTTTTGACCCTTTTGTTATCAATATATTTTGTTTAAATGGCCAAATTTACCGTTAATCTTTTCGTAGCTTTACGTAATTTCAACATATCAAAAACCAAAACTGGTAAAAGGGGCCACCAAGTTCCGAATGGTTCTGCCCTTCAAAGGAGTGATATCAACACACCAAAACATTCGCCAAGTTAATCGCACTGCTTAATAGTTCGAAGGTTAAATGAAAGCTAGAACATTGCTACTTTCGGTTAAATGAAAACTAGAACATTGCTACTTTCAGTAGCAATGTTCAAGTTTTCATTTAACGTCCAAAGTATTATTCGGTGCGATTAAGTGGGCGAATGTTTTGGTGTGTTGATATCACTCCTTTGAAGGGCCGAACCATTCAGAACTTGGCGGCCCCTTTTACCAGTTTTGGTTTTTGATATGATATCACTCCTTTTTTTTTTAAATTGTGTATTGATTCAACTCCACTACCGTGCAGATGAGTAATAAAGTGCCACGTCAACAAGAAATTGGCTTTCAACAATTTGCTACTACCTTTTGCCTATAGGCCGAACCATTCTCAACTTAATCACCTCTTTATTGGTTTTTGGTTTGGTTTTAATTTTGTTGTAATTTGTTGTATTTAGTTAGTTTTGGTGTGTTGATATCACTCCTTTGAAGGGCCGAACCACTCTCAACTTGGTGGCCTCCTTACCAGTTTTTGGCTTTGTTTATTTTGCTTTGTTTTTACACTTGGTTTATTTTTCGTTAATTGGACGTGAATACAATTTCTTTGCAACATTGTTTAGATTTATTGTGATACACTAGTGTGTGCCTCGGCACGTACGTCAGTATACACGTTGTCATTGTCCGAACTTCGGCCGTACAATGAGAGACGATGCCAACAATACTAACAATGGTTATAACAATATTTTCGTACTTACGCGCCCTCCCACGCCATCCCTGTTACGCCCCAGGCTCCAAACCATAAAAGGTACTCAGTTCGTATTGTAATGCACCCATTCGTCCAATTTCATAGCTGGAAGCCTTCCCGTTACCTCGGAATCGATGAATAATCACCCTATGGGATTTCACATGGGGATCAGCGGACTAGCTAGCTAGCTAGTTAGTAACACATTTTCAACGTTATTGAGGGGCAGATTTTGCATTTGAAAGCAGCATAGCTGGCATTCAAACACGAGTTAATTTTTGTCAGGTGGGTCATTGCTCTTGATTTCAACACAATTTAAGCTTTTGTACCGCATTATTATTTTTCCCCAAGTACCTGAAATGTGCCCAACTATGCTTCAAGATATAAGACACTGACGCAATGGCGTCGCACTACAATGGTTTACAACCTCGGCAATTGAATTGATGTGATGTTTGTTGTGATGTTTGTTGCCTAACTAGGCGCGACACACTAGCGTGTGTCTAGATTCAATGTAAGGCTAAATAGGTAGTTGGTAGGTAGGTGGTATTTGAAATTTCCAACATTCAACTCCAACAGTCGTCCCATTAGCGAGCTGCACGTGCCTCATTCTTGAATGACGGCTGTTAGCATTGCCAGCCGTATTCCTACTGACAACACTACTGGACCACGCGCCTCCTACGTGGCGCAACAATTGTGGACCATCCGCACATCAGGAAGATGTGATATTCCGAAACTAACAATCAACTTCGAAAAATTCGTTTCAACAATGGTCCAGATGGGTTTTTTCGTTTTTTTTTTCGATGGGAAAAATGTTACCTAGAACTACGAAAATACGCCTACGCAAAATCCGGATTAATTTCCTGTCTTTTGACACCTTTCTCATATTTTTAGCCCTCCTACTTCAAGAGGAGAAGAGGTACATATATACCGACCGTAAGTTTTTAATGATTAAGACTAGCGGAGTCGCTCGTGTCGCTCGCTCATTCCGCCGCGTCTCGCTGCGCTCGAGGAGATTTCTTGTTGCAACTCATATGGTGCGGACAGACACTCCGAGCAAAAATTATCACACAAATGTTCAAGGAAGTGATCCAAATAATGTGCGCGTTTTTCTTAGTGCATCAGTTCATAATACTAATGATAAACAAAACGAAAAATGGTAAAATAAGTTCAATGTAGCAGTAGTGTTTCACGTGTTTTCTCTTATGCAACGTGCGTTCTTTTATCCAACGTAGAAAGTCGGTCACTTCCACTACTGGATAAATAATTATCCTACAACTTACTAAGAGTGTTTAAGAAAAAGTGCTGTTTCTGATGACAAACGCTGATTTTCGTTCGCTTCGCTCACTCAATCAGCGTAACCTCAGAAACGTAAACACCACCGCAGCCGACCACCATGAACCAGACAGCAACGTAAAATGCCACGGTTTGAACGTAAGTTAGGCCTACACAAGACACTAACTCGTTCCCAAAGCTGCAGGTCATGTTTTACCACTAATAAGGAGGGCACTGGCCGATGGCCTTACGTAAACACTAATGCTCGAATATTTTTGTTTGAAATGATACAAACACTCCCAGCAAAAATTATCAAATAAATGTTCAAGGAAGTGATCCGAATAACGTGCGCGTTTTTCCCAATGCATCAGTTAATAATACAAATGATAAACAAAACGAAAAATGGTCAAATAAGTTCAATGTAGCAGTAGTGTTTCACGTGTTTTCTTTTATCCAACGTAGAAAGTCAATCATTTCCACTACTGAATAAATGCTTATCTTTCAACTTACTAAGAGTGTTTAAGGAAAAGTGCTGTTTCTGATGGCAAACGCTGATTTTCGTTCGCTTCGCTCACTCAATCAGCGCAACCTCAGAAACGTGACCACCACCACAGCCGACCTCCATGAACCACACATCAACAGAAAACGCCACGGTTTGAACGTAAGTTAGGCCTACACAAGACACTATTCCCAAAGACTGCTCATGTTTTACCACAAATAGGAGGGAACCGGCTGACGCTCATTCGGCTGATGATCAGTGCAGTAAGTGTTTTTCGTAAGGTTTCAGTTCGTAAACAAACGGTTACTGCGCCTACTCTTTCTTCTCTCTTTGTTTATACTCATTCACCACATTTAATAAGATTCACCAGATTAATTCTCATTACTGAATAAACATTTAGCCCACTACTTACTAACTGTATTTAGGGCAAAGTGCTGTTTCTGATGACAAACGCTGATTTTCGTCGCTTCGCTCGCTCATTTCGCCTCGTCTCGAGGAGAATTCGTGTTGCAACTCATATGGTGCTGACAGACTTTGCTAGCAAAAATTATCAAACAAATGTTCAAGGAACTGATCCGAATAATGTGCGCGTTTTTCTTAGTGCGTCAGTTCATAATACAAATGATAAACAAAACTAAAAATGGTCAATTAAGTTCAAAGTAGCAGTAGTGTTTCACGTATTTTCTTTTATCCAACGTAGAAAATCGATCATTTCCACTACTGAATAAATATTTATCCTACAACTTACTAAGAGTGTTTAAAAAAAAGATGATGTTTCTGATGACAAACGCTGAAGACAAACAAAAAAGAACGAATCGAATAAAACCACGACAACCTGCTTAAGTAGAGTGTCGTTCACCTCAATAGTGCTTTGAAATAAGCAACAATCAACTCCCGTCAGCTACACGTGCCTCATTCTTTAATAACAACCTTGAGCTCACGCGCATCATTTACTGTTACCTTCAATCGATTGTTGACGAAAGGTAGCCTTGACTCACAACAATTGCGAAACAATTGTGGATCACGACCTTCAGCAGTAAAATTCGATTGATTGATTGATTGATTTCTTTATTCGAGTCTAAAGACCGTAACGTCATACACTCGTAATCTACTTAGCCTACTTAAATCTAACCTTAAAAACTATACAGAGGAGACACAACCATTCCACCATGTCACGTAACTAGCATTATCAGCTATATCGTTGATTCACAAAAAGTACATTTTGGAACGAAGGGGGTCCAACAACAACAGCATGGCCACTACAAAAACCGCCCGGTGGCTTTACAAAAACCTAAAACTGCAAACAAGGCATGTTTCCCCACATGGGAAAATTCGATATTCCGAAGTTAACAATGAGCGTCGAAAAAGACGGGACAACAATGGTTTGAGGTGGTTTATCATTTTTTTTTCCGAGGTAATTTTATGAACCTAGAAATACGAAAATTGACCATTTTTACGCGAAATCCGGATTAATTTCCTGTCTTTTGACAACTTTCTCATATTTTTAAGCTTCCTACTTCAAGAGGAGAAGAGGTACATACATACATACATACATATGTATATATACCGACGGTAAGTTTTTAATGGTTTAGACAATTAATTAATTGTGAAAAATATCACTTGTGCTGCAATTAGTCTGAGCACATGTTAATTCGCAAGCAGTAGCATTTCAACGGACTCCAAGTGAGGAAGGCATATTGTTTGTCAAGCCATGGCCGACTGGAGCACAAATTGCGTGTTACTGCTTCCTAACTCCACGCCAAGTTTAAGCCTCTTAGCACGGCTTTCGTAACATAAGGTATCGGTGATGTTAAATCAACTGGCGTGGAACCAGGTGCCGAAATACGCTGCTTCTCTTCCAGACACCGTTTTGCAAATGGCGCAAATCACAGAGAGAGTTACAAAAAAGATACTCTCATGTCCGGCGGATGTCTGTCCTCCTGCAAGCTCACATTAAAATCCAAAATGTGACAGACAAATTCAACAATAGATACTAAAGGTTCAGATAAAGTGCTTATTTTCGGTCTGAAAGTCTTTGGGGTTCCTTGACATCTGTTCTGGGAATAGGTGACTGTTCAGGCAAATTGATATTTTAAACCAATATTCCTGAAACTCGTTAATATTCCATTGATTTTCTGTGTATTTTATTTATTTTAATTTGTGAATTTAAAAAAAAATTCTGTATTTTTTTGTTGGTTCCTTGTTTTTCGTTGATCTATTTTTGTTTATTGTTTTCACGATCATTTTTGAATTCCAAAAGTGATTTACTGCCAGTCCGCAGAACACGAAAGGTTAAGAAGTGCTGATTTAAACGAATCAAACTGTGGTTAGTAGCACTGTTGTCATGTAGACTAACATTTTGCTATTAATTAAAACATTAGGATAGCCAACTGGGGATACAGCTGCAGTAACGTAGCCACTTTGAAGACTAATGTTAAGCAAAGAAAAGGAATTCCATATTCACTACATTTCCATGACCTTTTAAAGTTCTTCGAAGGGTTGTATGTCGTATTCTAGTCGATTCCATGCGTGCCGTTTTATAACCAGTCCAAGTTTGTATAGTGCTTCCTAGAAGCCTTGTTACAAAAAGACATGTAACAATCTAAAACTGGAATTATCATTTCCAGTGAGCGATAAAGGTTCATTTATGACATTGCCGGTCAACCACGAGTCCACCATTTAAAGAATTTTACCACAGACGTCAACACCAAAGATGAACTCAACTGCACCCACAGAATATCAGTTTCTCACAATTCATGCAAAACTTCATGATGGCGAACCTTTCTTGGAGTAATCAGATTCCAGTTTTGTAGAAAGCGAACACTCTTTAAGTCATGTTGTGTATTTTATTCAAAATCCAATTTAGCAAAATGATCTGTTGGTCCATTTCTATTACACATTCTATTCAAGGTATTTCAATCATTATTTTTTCATAGGGGTATCCAAAACATTCAAGAATGGAGATATACAAATATATGCCACTTTTAAATGTTTATGCACCGAAATTTGCTAGCTGGCTATAAGCCCAAATACAAGCCTAACTATTTCTTACATTCCTCCAGATGGGGTTAGGGCGCATTTCCGCAAGGACTCGCCTTTGCATTCACGCAGCTAGAAGCTAGAAATCATCAGAAATTCCAACATGGCTGCAGTTTTAGCTCAGTCGGCTCGCAACGAAAACAGTCAATATGTGAGTTGAGAAGCGACTGAGAAAATTGTTTAGTCAGGAGGAATTATTCATCTTATTGTAACGGATTATACGACTGCAAGCATTTACTCAAACGATGTCGGAAATAGTTAATCCATACGGCGCTGTTACCATGGCAATGACCCTTTACCATCGCGATTAAATTCTAGCTGCGAGTATGCAAAGGCGAGTCGTTGCGTAAGCGCTCCCTTAATGTGCCTGCTTTTTTTTTCCTCCTAAAGCCAAAATTATAACGAACGAGTACAAAAAATGGTTGTCAGCCGTTTTAAAAGGTCAATAGAAACTTCAAATTTGACTAAGAATTATTTTGATTTTTTTTTAATGCTCTTTCATATATGTTTCCAGAGCTGTTCTATAACGGTCACCAAATTAAAACAAAACAACCTTGAATGTAGAGACTAAGCAGATTTTCTTGTGTTTTAATAACCGAAATAAGCCCTTGTAATAAAAGGTGAATCTAACCTCGAGTTTTCTAGGTATGCAGCATTCTCGTATTTTTTTTATATTTTATTCCGTATTTGTTAAGGGCCTGTTTCCAATGTGTGATGGTCGATTTGAGGCTTGTGTAAAAGGAAAAAAATAATGTGTAAAGTAGGGCCATGCCAGCATTTTTCTCACTTGATGAATGGTGTGAGTAGAAACTGAGTGTGTCTAACAAAAACTTGAAACGAACCTAGAAATTAGCAGTGAGTTTTATGAGCACAATTTCGACAAACAGGACAAAAACTGGAGCAACAGGAACTGTTGTGTGCTCCTTGATAACTTCATTAAAGAATTTACTGTGGATATTTAAAAAAAATCACATGCATTTCCCATAGTTCGAACACATATATTTCTTCTGGTGGACTGTTTGCGTTGGAAAGTCAGTGAAAAGATAAGCTGTGTTCGCAGCTGGTCACAATTTTTCTTGATGTTGACAGTACTCTATAGACTACGGTACTAGTAAAACGGGTGAAGCTCGGTTCCTAATAATGCTAGGACCTTTCAATAGTAAGAAGACATTCCCACCTTTCAAATGAACCTAATTGCAGTCATCCATCTAAATTAGAAACATCACAATAGCAATTAAATTTGAAAATGAGCGAAAAAACTAATGGCGACCAGCCTATAGTAAAACGGGCGTAGCTTGATCCCTAACATGGATAAATCCTTTCAGTTGCCTTTGTTACAAAGAAGACATTCCCACCTTTTTAATGAATCAATTAAAGTCATGCCACCTTAAGTAGGAACGATGCAACAGTAGTGGAAAGTTACAAATTGACAAATGAAGATGCCAAAATGACACTTTTTCTCGACAACTATAAGAAGGATGAAACGCAGTGATTCGAACCGGGAAACCTCAGGTCACCACTAGGTACTGTGGGGGGGGGGGGAGAGATAATGTCCAGAGTTGGCCCCACAACCATTGAAGTAGGCTGGTAGGCTCTCAAACTGTCCTGGACGATACTGCATGGCTGTTTAGGATTTTGCCATGGTGCCCTTTCGTGTCTTCCCCCTCTCCCACTAGCAAAACAATCTTTCAACAAATTGTTTCGTACAATTTGGTTTTATATCAATAAATCTTGGATTTGACAAAAAATACGACGCCGTTCTGAGGTAAATAAGATTGTGTGTATACAAACCCATTTCAACCTGAAACCTCTTCATTTCGTAGATCTAAAATGGTATATTCACAAGCTAGTCATTTCGGCACTAGATTTATTTTTATTTTTGTAACATTGCGGAAATATTGCCTATAGGGCAGTGACACAAGGTAGTATTATTGTGTATATAACTCTATGATGGAGTCAGTAACTGGGTTAGCTGCAAGGAGCACTGGAGGGCGAAAAGAATGTCGTCTTACTGAACGCAATGCTATTAGACTGGATTTCTTAAGGCTATAACGCGCAATTTTTGTTGTTGGGGAAAACAACGTTCTTTTAAGCCTAAAAAATCCGCTCTCAAAGCACTGTCTTGACTAGAAGTGCCGTTGTTTTCCGTTACATTTTAATCTAGTGCACCTTGTAGCTATTACCTCCAAATGGTATCTCGTAGCCAATATGACGTCACTTGCTGCTGCTCTATATGCATGTTTATTCGGCCTATTTCAGCTAAGAATTTCACCTTTCTTGTTAGACTTTCCAGCATACGTAGGTATTCGTGTACGAACACTTAAATTATTATTAATTTAGTTGGCCCGGAGGTGGGCGGCAACGAGGTGGGTCGGTGGGTTGTAGTTCTCCTTCGTAGTCAGTAATTTATACTAAATTTTGCCAACAAACTTAAGTCTTAAACAAGCCAGGTTTTCAAACTTCTGTCTTAAGTAATAATTGTGAGATGTTTGAATGAATATTCTTGGCTTAATAACGAAAACATGCAGTCCTCTAACAACACGGGGAGCACGTTTACAGCCATTAGATCAGTATATCCTACCTATGCCGAAGCTCATTGACTATCCCATGAGCTTAGCTTAGCTTAGTGGTTAGCATCTAGAATCAGTAAACGTGTGGTCTTTGGTTCAATTCCTGCGATCTGCGTGTTTTTTCTTTAAACTATCGTTAATATCAGCTTATTTAACACAAGTATTTTTTTTAAACAGTTTTCATTAGTCTCGTGATGGCTACCAACAGGTAACTTGCTTCTAAATTCGAAATGAAAGGTTATACTCGAATAAAATGCAAATTCCAGTTTCTGGCCCATAAATTCAAAAAAAAAGTAGCACTGTGGTTAGAACACCTAGCCTATTATGTGGAAAGCCCTGGATTTGAGTCCCAGTCGGGCAGTTGTATTGTCTTCTCTTTCTTCTCAGATTTGTGCTTGCTTTTGTTTTTCATTTAGTATAAGAGAACTTTTTATTAATGAAAAACGAGAAAAACTAGTCCAGTCTAAAAACCCTCTGAAGGTTCCCTCCCCACTCCCCGGGAGGAGTCAGCCGCCGTTGCCTTACCACCAGAGATGCCCGACCCTCTCCTCAGCATGATAGTAAGCATCCGACGACGCGCATATTTTTTTGCAACACTTCTTTCACAACGTCGTTTTTATCTGGGTCTATGACCTCAGCTACTACTGGCCCTTTGGGGCTGAGAACTGTCAATTTCGTGCTCTTGTCAATTGTAACATGTAAAAGGTCTAGAAATTTCCAGTTGGAATTACCTAGCAAAATTGTTCCTCTCACCTTGTGGCTATGGCTGGGAGCGAGTCAAACAGGAAACAAAAGGGTCTGTGGTGCCTCGTGCTCATGTCGATTGTGGCAGGTGAAAGATTCTAGGAATTACCTAGCAAAACAGTACGTCTCGCATTCCATGGCTACACCAATGTTTCTGGTGCCATGGCTACAATGAGTAGCGGCAATACGATAAATGTTATACTTACCGCCATTCAATTGCTTCATTTATAAAAAAAAAAATGACTGCTTGTTAAAACTTCTGAAACTTCTGACCCCTTTCCCTGCCTACACTCCTCACCTCCCAAACTCAACCCCTCCCCCCCATACACACACCACCACACTTCATGAAAACCTACAACACCAGACGCCATAACCCTTCTGTAATCAGAGGAAGTTCAATTACTTCATACATTCCTCCAGATGGGGTTCTTTCTCCTCCTATAAGCCAAGATTATAACTATAACGAACGAGTACATAAAATAGTTGTGAGCCACTTTAAATTAACACGGCCAGCAGGCAGTGTTTATTAGAGTTAGTTTACGCACCAGAATTAATTAAAAAAAACTGGACCGAAGGCGGAGGCGAGGCCCCAGCATGCAATGCTGCAACAATGGGGCAATAATGGGGCCACGTAAAAAGTAACAATGTCGTGGTATCATCTTTGAGTTAGCATTGTCGGTCACAGAAAGATTGTCGAGAAACCACAATGAAATGTTGTTAGTTTTCGCTTAAATCTTTCAGTTTTATACCATAAGGGAAAAGTCTCAAATTTTGAGGACTTAATTGCGGAAATATTACTACATTACTTCTTCAACGCAGGCTTCAGGAAGCTAGTTGAATTGTTTCCGCGATTGTTTGCCATAATACTGCATCTACTTGCAACAATGCAGAATCAGCTACCCATCAGCTGATAATTGCTAACTCTAGACAAACACTAGTGTGTTACCATCAAATAAACATGTACAGAACCCATGAACATCAAATAAAGCTTGGGCAGAACCTCAACATAAATACGCGTTTCTAGTGTTCCGTTTTTTCGCAAACAAAATTGGGTGGACAGTGGACATACCGTACACATGATAGACCAGGCCGCAGCAAGCAATTACAATAAAACGGAAGCGAAAAAAGCCAACAAATTAACTGAACAAAAAACGGCTTCACCGTTTAGAAAAAAAAGCATTAGAGCTCTTATCCCCATACTGACAGCTGTGAAGGTACACGAATAAAAACGGATTCGAGTTCACTCGAACACAACGAACTATAATTTGAACTCCAATTCGAGGGAACAAGGATTGTGACATGCCAGCCTCCATGCACATGCATTCATGTACATCACTAATCAAACAAAGAAAGCGGAATGATACTTCACACAATTAAAATACGCACACAAAATACACCTACACACACAGGAAACACTCTCAGGAAACATATTTAAAATATAAAACAAAAACACATATAAATATTCAAAAAAGCCTGTATAACACGCAAATTAAGTGCACACAAACATACATGTGCAGGCAAACATTGAACTTTTCAAACACAAACTGCGTTCACTTTCTGACATAACCACTGAGCAAAAACAGTCCTTGCTCCCTGGAATTGCAGTTCAAATTATAGTTCATTGCATTCAAGTGAACTCTAATCCGTTTTTATTCGTGTACCTTCACAGCTGTCAGTATGGGGATACGAGCTCTAATGCTTTTTTGCTAAAAGACAAAGCTGTTTTTTGTTCAGTTAGTATCAATAGAAACTTCAAATATGACATAAGAATCAGTTTGAATTTTTGTATGCTTTTTCACACTGGGTTTCCCAAAAGTCAGAGGTCACCCAGGTAATGTACCCGTGTGGCATACTGGGTGTTTATGCTGATATACCAGGTATTTTTATCTTTGTTCATGCTAATGGTATACCATGCTAATGGTATTACGAAGAAAGATAAAAAAAACAGTATATCAGCATGACCACTCGGTGTATCACCCTGGTATATCACCCGGGTGACCCCTGAGTTTTGGGACACGTGGTATGTTTCCAGCACAGCTACGGCTTTCTCTGTTCAATAACTGTCACCAAATTAAAGGAAAACAACCTTGCAGGTAGACACATAAGCAGGTTTTCTTGTGTTTTCATAACCGAAACGAATGATAATAACCTTAGAACCATTCTAATAAATGGTGAATCGGGCCTCGAGTTTTGCAGCTACTGCATTCTAGTATTTTTTTATATATATATTTTTCGTATATGATAAGGACCTGTTTCCAATGTGTGACGCTCGATTTGAGGCTTGTATCAAAGGAAAAACAACCTGTAAACTAGGGCCTGACCAGTATTTTACTTACTTGATGAATGGTGTGAATAACAACTGAGTGCCTTTCCAAACTTGAAAACGAACCTCAAAATTAGCAGTGAGAATTATAAGCACAACTTCGACCAATAGTACAAGTACTGGAGCAATAGGACCTGTTGTGTGCTCCTTGATTACTTAACTATTTACTGTGGATATTTAAAAAAAATCTCATGCTTATCCCACGGTTCAAACTTATTTTTCCCTTGGTGGAGGGTTTGTGCTGAAAAGCTAGTATATAAGATAAGATGTATATGATCAGAGTAGGGGAGTGGGGGGGGGGGGATTGAGGCTTAATGGTGCATCGACAGCAAGGTCATTATCACCAACCTCCGTCACAGTGTTGTGATCCAGGTTGCCACTGCTCCAAACATTACAGAGGTGTTAAACAAACCCCAAATCTTGATCTTATCATAGATTTGTACCTCCTGCCAAAATTAAAAAACTCCAGACAGGAAGACAGATTTATCGCCCAATTGATGCGCAGTCTCGTGGCAGATGGAAACGGCGACGAACACCTTCAAGACTGACAATCAACAAGTAAGTGACGGACCGTAAGTAGCCGTCGACGCCAATGATATTCAGGAGGGATAACCCCCCCTCAAAGGAAGCAATGAGTAAGTTTTGTGACCAATCTGTAAACGGGCGAACACCACCTCTTCTCAGTGACTGCAGCGACTGCGGCAGTCAGAGTAGGTTACAGTACCAACAGTACATGCTACATCTCTTCCAACAATTCAACACACGCACTGGTCTTTTTCCCGCCAAAATGCATTTCCCTACACAGGCTATCTTCTCTCCTTTCACGTATTTTTTTTTGTTCTCCATTGTCAAAGTGAAGCTTCTTCCCTTATCTTCAAGAGCACGTGCTCAACTTGGACGGTCTCCAGCGGCTTATTGTGAACGCTGACGAAACGGAGAAGCGTTTCAGCGTTGCCAAGTTGCTGTCGTAAAACAAAACGTGTCGGCGGAAAAGTGGCTGACCGACTGTTTCCATTCCCGCCGTTCGTTCGCCAACGCTTGCACCTGCCAGCATGCTATTCCCTTGGCTGCACGCGGGCTGCACACCAATAACAAACCCACCTTCCAAAATGGGCTTTTGTAATTGGCTCTCGGAACCGAGCACGCCGGTGAAGAGGCTATTCATCCTCGAACCCAGTTGGGTAACAAAAGATAATGGCCGCATTTGAAGGCATTCTTACCCTTTGACCCTTTAGCCTCAAACCCAATGCATCATTTCCAAACAGTACCCAAGAGGGTATTTAGAGTTCTCGACATGTTTGTGTTTTTTTT